>JANQAP020000158.1:3135312-3147243 GCA_026874005.2 Erythroxylum coriaceum
ACAAATTAATCAAACTCAACCTCAAAATAAACTGAACACATGCTTATTTAGTAAGAAAAAGAATCGGGGCCCAACACTTCGGATGTCCTAACATGCAACTGCATACATGATTCCTCACAACCCAGAGAATCACTATGTTTGTCAAACACTTTATGGTTCGAAGGTTCCTCCATAACATTACATTTTCCCAATTCAGAACCAATAGGGGACTTGACAAGAGACATCTCAAAACAATCGATCATCTTAAAATTCCCAACCCCCAATTGCACAATTAAATCCTCACAAGACATAAAGTTCTTTCCATCAACAGGATTAACTATCCCATCTTTATGCAATGGGTCCAACAAATTATTACTTACTATCTGCCCATCCTCGATCAACAGAACCAACAATAATCTCTATATGGGCGGACTCCTCTCCTTTGTGAACTATAACATGTTTTTTCTTAGAATAAACATCAATGACTCCTACCGACTCTTGATCATTAGTAGTATGTGAGTTATTCAGTTGAGATGGCTCTAGCCCCTTGTTCAATCTGGGAGATGTATCCTACATCGATATAGATTTGCCTTTCTCCTCAATGAGAATATAGGTCAATGCCTCTATACCACCTTTTTCGAACATAATGGTTACCATATCCAGATTTTCCTCTAGTAAGTCAGAGCCTACCTTAGATTGTCTATATTGTCTGTACCCATGAGTTTTTGTTGCCTGCTAGTGAGAAAGAGATTCCCCGTAGGTTTCCATATCTTAGTTGTTGTGTTGGGCTTCCATGGATAGGTAATCAGTAAAGAAGAAGATTTTAGAACCTCAATACAAATTTTGGCATACCCGATTCTCTCCATTTGAGTTGTTTGGGTGTCCATAGCTAAAGGCTTCCCCAATGAGCTTGCAAGAATGCTCAAGCCTTCTATTGTCCATAGTTCTAAGGGAAGATTATGGAATTGTACCCAAATGGGGATTATATCCACTGTGCTTCTGTCCATAGCCATACCAGGCTTCTATTTCTTAACAAAGAGAGGTTGATCCCTTATAAGGACCTTGCTCCAATATAGCTAGCAACTGATTTTCATCTGTAAATTTGAACAAGATAGAGCCATCTTCTCTTAACAAAACTTTCTCTAAACCTTTAGAGCCCCATCGTGATTTGGCCTAAGCGTTTATTGCAAGAAACGCTGGTCATTTATTCCAGAAAAAACCAATAAGTGCAAAGGACCATAGATTTGCTCCAGCTTGTAATAACTACATAGGAGGACTAACAACTCCATCGAACATGATCATATCATAGTACTTCAAAGATACTTTTTTCAGAGGTGTATATAGCTTGTTTTTCCATGCTCCAGTGTGGGAGGTCTCAACAGAGTTGGTATCGCTTAATCCACATGGATTTTGGATGAGCAGTTCACGAGTTAGAACAGGGAATTCATCTTATACCACAGATGTTTCCCCTCTCTCCAAGGAGGTCATGGAGGCCGGAGGGAGGCCCTCTATCAGGGGAGGACCCCCATCAAAAATGACAAAAAGAAAAGCTGGGAACTACAGAAAGCTAAAGGTGGGAAAAGTAAGAAACTAAAAAACATAAAAAGGGAGGGAAGAAAGGGGAAAGCAGGTAGAGAGAAACCAGAGAAAAAGTTTGAGAGAGAGAAGACGCTTTCATACCAGTTCTCTTCTCCATTTAACTTATATTTGACAGTGAATATCCATTTCAGTCCGCTATCTTTTTTTAGTTGGTAATTCTACCATTTTCCAAGGATGAAAATTAGTTGTATTCCTGTTGTGAATTGAAATAGTCAAGGGAATGAACATAAACATAACATATAGAAAAAAAATTTAGGGAAAATATTTAAAAAATGGAATGAAAAATCTAGATAGCATGCTTAAAGAGATTTAAAATTAAGAACCCTAAAAAGCATTCGAAATAAGAAAAATAATAGTCATAACAATTTCAGTCCAAAAACTTTTTAAATTTTAAATTGTAAAACATAAGGGTGGAGCCAGTCCAAAGAGGCGGTGATTCTTATGTTCTAATATACTATTATGTTGGGTGTGTAAACATAAATTTTTTGTATAAAATCATTAAAAGTATAATTTGCAAACGCATGATCATTATCCGAATAAAAGTTTCTATTTTAGGGTTAACTTGAGTGAGGATGATGTTATAGAACTAAGGAATAACAAGTGAAACATCACATTTGGATTTCATTAAGTATACCTAACTAACTATAATATAGTCTAATAAAAAATACAAAATATTTATGTCATGAAGTAGAAGGGGTAGAGAGTGGACTCATAAATCATTATAAAATATAAGAAAAAGGAATTGTACTTTTATTAAAATTAACTTTAAAAGGAACATAATGGTTTTTGGCATAAATGCATTGTTCACATCTTAAACTAGAAATAAACTTAATATAAAATAATTTAGAATTCAGATGTTCTAAATAAGAGAAAGGTAAAGGTCTCAATCGACAATACTAAAGAATAATCCTCTCTCTATCAGGTGTCCCTCTCTTTGTTTAGAAGCCACAAATAAGAGCTTTTATGCCTCAGTTATCCTCAAAATAATATAGATTATCCTTTTCCTTACCAATTCTAATCGTCATCTTTATGAAAATTGTTCCTGAAAACATAATAAATAGAGTAAAAATAATATAAAAATTAAGAGCCTTTGTTATTTTACTGATGGAGGGGAAGTTATTTGAAAGTGTAGGTGTAAGCAAAGTAGGGGACGTAGAAAATGTTGGAAAAAGATAAAAATTTCTAAATTTTATGATTGATATAGATTTACCATCAATGACTTGTACGAATGTAACTAGTTAGATGTTAGGGAACCAATGATAGAAGAGTTACTAATCTTAGATTAGTGGCCCCTGAATTAATAACCTAAACATCATAATAGTAGAAGTAATAGATAAACTAAAATTACCTTCTTAAGAAGGTAACTGAGATACATGAGAAGTCGAAGTTACGATAATAACATTTCGATCATTTTTTTACTTTTTATTCGATTTGCTTGAGTTTATACCATTTTAGATAGCTATGCTTCTTTCAACAAATATTGAATTTATGTGTATTTTTATGATAGTGGATGCAAAACTGAGATTGAGGAGTTAAAGCCTTTAACTGGATATTTGCTTCTATTATCACTACTTGTTGTATTTTTAAATGAACTAAGGAGGAGGCTTTTTCTGCAACAAAAATAACAACCACCTAGTGAAAGTTCCGCCGACATGCAGGGTCTGGGAAAGTTTAATAGTATCCAGCCTTACTCCTAACTAATAGAGAGGTTGTTTTCGATAGACCCATATGAAAAAAAAGATAATAAAAATACAAATAAATAATAATATAAAAATAAGTAGTAAATAAATAATACAATAAGTGTAGAATAAGGTATTGAACAAAAATAAAAGATAAAAAAGTTAATAAATACTCAAACAAGTAAATAAATAAATGAAATAAATTATTACAAGAAAATATGTAGGCTAAGTAAGAAAATATTTACACTAAATAACTAAGAGAGAAGTACTACATATTAAATGTTTAGGCTAAATATAAGACAAAAAACTCGAAGAAAGATGGTTAAAACACTTATAAGAAAGAGAAGGACCTCTCTATGTGATATCATTTATCCGTATCTTAGTACTTTAAATTTTCTATTGAGTGTCATGTCCTTGGTAAGTTTTAGGAGAGTCTTATCATTCTTGATTACCTCCCCTCAGTTCTTTTTAGGCCTTCTTTTTTTCCTTTTACAGTCTCTAAGTACAATCTTCTCATATCTTCTCACTAGAACTTTATAGTATCTCATCTTAACTTGTCCAAACCACCTAAGCCTGATATTTCTTAAATTTTTATTAATATTAATCACATTTAATTTGTCTCTTATTATTATATTTTTGACCTTATCTCTTCTAGTAAGGTTGTACATCCAATAAAGCACCCTCATCTCCGTCATCATTAGCTTATGACTATGCACCTGCTTGATAGACCAACACTCTATCCTATAGAGCATGGCCGATCTAATTACTAAACGATAGAATTTACTTTTGAGCTTAAAAATGAACAGGCTTCTTCTAATCTCGGTAAAGGAGAAGTAGCTAGAACATGGCTACTAACTTGATCGAAATTATGATCAAGACCAAAAAGAAAGATATAAACTTATCTTTTATGTTTATTTTTTTAATATCATCGGCATAGGTTATATCGTTTGAACTTTTATAATCAAGCTCCATAAAAATTGTGTTTAACTCATTGTAATATTTTACTAGAGTTCAACCATACTGACATAATTAAGAACACTTTTTCATTAGTTCATAGACTTAAGAAGAATAAAATACATCAAGGTAACTTCTTTTTGTAGCTTCTCAAAGTTTCTTTGCTATTTTATACTACACAAAGTGTGACATTGGATTATTGTTTATTGAATTTACGAGACAAGATTTAACCAATACATTTTCACTTCCTGAGCCTTCCATTTATAATAGCCTAGATTATCTTATAAGGTTATAAACTTTTTTTTATATATATAACCCATTTTTTTCTTTTAGTAATATATATGTCTAAAATCTTAGATTAGAGTTGATAGTTAGCATCGTCTAATTTAATATGAATGGAAGCAGAAGTATCTTGAAAGGTCATAGTAGATATTTTCTTACTATCTCAATTTTGAATATACATATTATAGTGCGGCTAGTGGTTTTAGGAAAGAAAGTGGTTAAATTTTTCATAAGAGAAAAAATGACTAGGTTTTAAAAAGAGAAGAGGTGACTAAAATTTTAAGGAGAAAGAAGAATTTGAGCCCAAAATTATAATACCAAATAGTAAATATACAAGATAATTATTCATACGTTTCATTGATATATATGCAAAATACAAAGATCTATATATAGTAAATTAATCATATAGATGGATTTATATTCTTATTTTTAAATTAAGAGATATTATACAAGAACTATATAGAGTAAGATAGAATCACAACTTATTCTTATGATCATGCTCAAAGTTGGTTAGGCTAAACTCCTAAACAACATTGTTTGGCTTCAAAATGTGGCTGAACTTAAAACTACCTGATTATTTAAATCAAGCTCAAATTATATAACCCAAACTTGATTAAGTTTTAAACTGAAATTAAACCATAAGCACTTCAAAATTGACCTAACTCATTGTCATGCATAACAAAGAGGCACTTTGTATAGTGGAAAAGTGACTAAGAAAAGCATATTAAAGAAGAATAAGATTATGTTGGAAAATCAAGATAGGGTCCAATCATACAAACAGTGAAATAAATAATAGAACTTTTTTCTTAACAATTTTATAAAGTCAAAATCACTTTAAAATTATAAAATAATTAACAAATAAAATATAATACAGTATAAATCTTAATTTGTACCTTATTTTAAAGCTTGATCATTTTCTTATCATTTTCGTCAAACCATTTCTAAAAGTAGCTTATTGTAAGGTTCCAAATTATACCCTAGTTGAAATGTTACATATTCATGAAAGTATATGTGATAGGTGTTAAAATTGTGATATGATTGTAAATTGCATATGTCTTAAAATTTGGTTTAATGGATTATACTTGGTGAGTTGGAATTAATCAACACCATTAGAGAATTGAGGTATGAAAATAGACATTTGGATTAGGAAATGTCAAGTGGTAGAATAATTTGATTCATGAAAAATTAGGGTTATTAAGCATATAATTAAGTGACATTTGGCATAGTTAAATGTGTGACAAGTGGATTAGGAAATAATTGACAAATGAACCAATTATTATGTGACATGTGGACTAATTATTTGGAAACATGTGGACTAATTAGTTGGTGACAAATGACAGCATTTTAAGGAGATTAGTGGCAGCATAATCAATTGATACATGGCATTACATGCTAATTGACACATGCCTAAGTAATTTGAAGATACATAGCATATTGAAGAGGCAAATCCCAGCAGCAAGTTTCTGCTGTCTTTCCCCTTTATTTCACCACCGAAAATCCTCCTCCTTATCTCTTAATTTTGGTTAAACCCTAGCCAAATTATTGCATGAAACATACATGTTAATCCTTCATAAAATAATCAAGAAAACTAGCTGATTGTTGTTTTTGATCTCGTCCAAAAATCACCTTGTTTTCACCTTGAGGTTGTATTGATTAGCTGGTTCTTTAAAGTTGAAATTTGAAGTTAAATAGGTAAGGGAATTCTAAACTTGATAGCATATATTAATATCAGTTTTATGATAGTTGAATTAACGTGAAATATGTGTTTTGATGGTGATAATTGAGTACTGGAAAAATAATTCTTGTTTGACAAATTCTGTTTTGGTTTTGATGTATGTAAGATAATGAGTTGTGAGTTGTTAAATGAATGATTTTTGAATTAGGTTTGGATATGAATTTGATAAGGAATTGAAATATAGTTAAGGTATAATAGAGATATGATATATGGATTAAAATGAAGGTGTTTGGAATTTAGAATGAAGGTATTAAATCTGGAAAATGTGCAGGAAAATGGGTAGGCCACGATCATGGCACCCATCTCACAATAGTGGGTAGATTCAGTAGCTTCTGTCACAATCGTGGGTACCTACTTAGGAAGGAGAAAATGTTGGTTTTAGATAATTGTCAAACTATATAAGGTTAAGGTACTTAATAATGTTTTAATTGAACTTATTTGAGGTTTAAAATGAACCTAGATGATTTTAGATTAATTGAGTAAAAGTTAATTTAGTTATGGATTGTTAATTGGGGTAATTACTTAAAGAATGTGTGGTTAGTGAATAAGTGTTTAAAGTTGAAATGTATGGTGTGTTTAAGGATAAATGTGTCCTTATGAATATAAGTATGTTTCAAAGTGGTTTATGCGAAGTGAATTGAATATGATTATTTATGAATTGGAAATTTGTGTAATTATATGTAATGTGTAAATAGATAATGCATTTAATGGTACATTATTGCAAATGTTTATGGTCATAAGGTATGTTAAGTTTGATTGGATGTGCATGTATATGTTCAATTTGAGGAAAGTGAAATAAAGACATATGTTAGGCACTACATCTTTTGCATATGATTCTGAAACCTGAAATGGTTGTTTTAAAACTGCCAAGTCTTAGTCGTGGGTAAATAGGCATGCCTAGAAGGGTCTGTAGCTGCTCCTGTGATATTTTAGTGTCTCCTGATATTGACACTTCGGTTTCTCCTGATATTGACACTCCAGTGTCTCCTGTTACTGAGACATAAGTCTCTACTGTTCTGTGATACCAATCATAGGTATCTCCTGTTCTATTACCGTTACCCACTTCTATAAAAAGATTGGCAAGCTAACTTGTTTTGTATTATGTTATATGATCAATTTTGATATAAGTTAAGTTCAGCTCTAAAACAACTAAATTCTCTTCTGATATAATCAGGTTCTGTTCTGACACAATCAAGTTTTGTGCTGATACTTAAAGTTCTGTTTTGTTATTATGATATTCTGTTCGGATACTTATAAGTTTTATTCTGAAGCAAGTATATCTTGTTCTGACATGATATATTCTGTTTTGATGCAATAATATTGGATTATTGTTTAATGTGAACAATTAAAGGTTTTATGTGAGTGCATGTGAATGTTAGACGATGGTTAAAAACAGTCGTCATATTATATCTTGTTTAGCTATTCTCCACTAAGTTATATGCTTAGCACGGTAGTTTTGCCTTCGTGTAGGTTTTAATAAGAAGGTCTAAGGCTGGGACAGCTGTAGTGGCCAAAGAAGGATATGTTTTATTTTCGAAGATGTATATTTGTGTTTTAATTTAAGTTGTATTTCAATGTAATGAGTTATATTTTGTTTTGTGCTTTGTAATAACCTTGATACATGATGGCTTTGGAATTTATGGCTTGTATTTAGAATAGTACAATATATTTGATAAGTTTTGTTTACAATAACATCTAATGATATGTAATGTACGTTTGCTTGAGTTTCTAGAAGTGTTTGGACTGTTTGGCATGTTTTAATTTTGTTTTGTGTAGCATTTGCATATCCTTCTAGGGGGTATATGGGTGTTACACTTATCTTGAGCACAGTAGTCGTACAAGTATCTAACCTCTAATGATATCCACATAATGAGTTAAGAAAACTTTATAGCTGTTACATAAAGGGTTATGCAAGAAGTGCTAACTCCCTTGAAGCCTAAACCTATTTATAACAACATCTAGATATCTTCGTAATTTAATTGAAATAAAATTTTAATTTAAGTTAAAACTTTAATTTGAATTACAACTGATTTTAATAAATGTCAATATTACCCAAAATAAGATCCAATATTTTATATTTATTATTATTTATTAAATATCTCATACTTGATTATAAAATTTCGCAAACTTTATAATTAAATCTAATTTGATTAAAATATATTTTCTCTCTTCAAGACGTTCTTTCTATGTGACTATTATGTTCTTAAATATGTTGACAATGAATATAAATTATAACCCTGAATTATGTTTAGGATTAGATAAATTAAATAACTTTAATTTATTTTGATTCTCTAATTAAATAATTTATATTCATAAATCAAGGTTGGCATCTAGCAACATATCATGACTAGCCAAATATTTAAGAATGTTAAAATAATTTTGACTAATCTTTCTTCGTATGATTTTTTTATATAATTCAATCCTTTTATCATATAATATTCTTATTAGACATAAAATATATAATTATTGTCTACTCTATTTAAGTCCAATCATGTGAGTTCTCCACTATTAATAATTGATTTTGTTAATAATATTTGTCAACTATTTTATAAAGTTTCATTCTACTTTGGCCAAGAATTTTTGAATCTATACTAATAAAGAATAACAAAATATTCTTCCTAATTGCTTTAGGGTGGTAAATCTTATATTAATCATTCAACTACTTATGTATATCCAATAACTACTAATTGAGCTACTATTGACTATAATAGGTCATAAGTAGTATCAAAATATTGCAATCTAAATACGAGATACTTTGAAAATCTCAAGTCAAATGATCACTTATACAACCACCATAATGAGAATTTTCATAAATATGCAAGTAATGTTCCAAGTGAAATTCTCATATAAGGTCAATTTACCCTTGACATTTTCAAAATGAGCAATTTATCCTAAAAATGCTCACTATGTCAAATAAACATTATGCCCTATTAAGTTGAGCCACTTGGACATGCCAAATAAGCTCTGTCATGTTAGAATTTTCGTTGTTTGTTTAAAGAAAACATTATGCCCTATGAGATCATTTATTTTTTTTATAAAGAAAAAATATAATGTGTGCTAGTTTTTGTATGTTGTATTAATGTCTAGTCTTAATAGAACAATAACTAACAATAAGTTAGAGATAATACATAATATAATATAATATAAATAATACATAATATAATATAAATCTCATAATTATGATCTGATCGTAATTTTATTTATAATGTATAATTGTACTATAGACTTTACCATATAAATCTAAAAAATATTTTTAAATAATTATGTCTCTAGCCTATAACCGATTAACTAATTATAGGCCGATAAATTAGCAAATTAAAATATTTAAATTGTCTCACCATACTTTTACGGAACGCAGGTCCAGCTCCTCGTAAAAAGGAAGATATGAAAGCGACCGAAAAATCATAAAAGGTCAAGTGTCTAAATTAATCGAGAATGACTCGAATGCCTAGTTGCTCAGGTGATCAACATACATTGAAATTAAGTTTAACAAAAGAAAAAGCCACTCTGTTCCTTTCGTCTCAAGCCTCGTTGCCTCATTGTATCCTTCATCGAGAATGCAAACTTCCTTGATAGTCAAAGATCGAGAATCTACACCTAATTAGTGAGGAAATAGTTTATGGTAGGAGAAAAGACAAAGCAACGAGGTGCTCATGTGAAGGCCATGAACCCTAATGCATATCGATCATTACATTTAAGAATTAGGCACATTTAGAACATGCGTGCCTTTTCTCAATTATAAAAACCAAAAGTAATGTTGTTAAAGTGAAGTGAGACATTGCTTTCAGCATATTTGCTTCCAAACAGACAGAAACAAAGTTGCTCCTGTGTCACATGTTTTGTTTCCTAATCTTCCTTCCGACGCGGAAGTACCTGCTGCGCCCCTTTCACTGTTGATCGTTAATTTAACATCAACTTGGAATGGTTAAATCAAGAATCACCATTATGGTGCCGACCAACATCGTTAATTTGATATCCTTAATGATTTATGTTCAACCAAAATCATACTAATCAAATCATTAGAAATAAGGTAGCACCAATTGAATATGACATCTAATTTGTTGCAAGCTAAAAGTCCGATATGCTTGTAATTTTTAGAATCATAATATTCTTAAAATGAAAAGAGATAGAGATTCTTAATAATTATATTATATTAAGTTTGCATTGAAAAATATTTTTTAAGTATTTACTTAACGTGTTTACAATCATACTTGGACACTTTTAGAATAATGATTTTGGAAAATATCTTTACATGGTTTTTAAAATAATTTAAAACGAGTGGTTTAGCAATAATTATTTATATTTGATATTTTATATGTTAATATTATATAATTCTTTAATTTTTATAGTATTTTTTTCTACATATATGTTAATTATTTAATCACATATTTTATTAAATGCCTTAGATTTTCTAATTAATTTTAGTAAAATTATCAAATAATTGAATTATTTGGGCTTGTTATATTTTTATAAAAGTATTTTCTAATACTTTTACCTAGTATTTTAAAAACCGAACTAAAAATTAAATTGGTAAAACGGGAAGTTTAAGGTTCACAGGTTTAATTGATATTAGACCATCGTAAAGTTGATATACAGTTAAAATTGAACAAATTTGAAGAATTTGAAATAGGATTGAAGAAAGAGATTATCTTTGTTTAATCAAAGAAATAAAAATTTAATTGAAGAAAAAGCACGTTAAATGAAAACTAACTTATTTATTTTAATCTATAAAAATCAGCTATTTTGTAAAACTAACTTATTAATTAATAAATCGGGTTGATTTTTAATAATAAAGATTATTAAAATAAATCAAATTAAAAAATTAACTAATTCAAAACTTTTATCGTTAAACTAGTTTAAACGATTTGTTTTTTCAATTATTTTTACTATAACACGGGATGTCTCATGACTACTCTTTTTCTTTTTTCTTCTTTTTTTTCTTGCCATTGACAAGATGTTACAATTTATTAAGTTTTAAATTATCCTATTTTTACTTAATGAGGTATTTGATCTAAACTTTCTCACCCACTATTCTGAAGTTTGTATTTTTTATTAAATCATTCATACGAACTACAAAGTAAAATTTGTACATCAAAATATCAAAAAATGTCAAATTAAATTTGCAAATTAAAATTTTTGAAGAAATAACATTTATGTTTAAATATTTTATAATAATTTTAATAAATTAAGTTTTTATTTTAATTATAATAAAGAACTAAATTTTAGCTATATAAAAATCAAAAAAATAACGTATGTTTGATATTATCTAACCTTAATACTAATACCAAAACGGTACAAACTCCAATGTGATATTGGCAAGTTTGATCCTACCTCCGAGTACATTTAACAGGACCTTAAGCTTTGTAAATGTGATTCTAAGATGCTCCTCTCTCTCAACATTCTAAACTAAAGGTTGAATGATTATATGCCATTTCCAAATGTAAAATCATTTCACTTCAAATGAAATAAAATTCAAATGGCATTTACCAGTAATCACTCAACTCATTAGCAGCCATTGAAGAACTTAATTAGTTTAAGCTCCACGAAAAGTTACAGCATAAAGAACGTGAAAGTTCGATTCTTGCCCTCGAGTTCAGGCTTGGAGCATCAATGCTTAAGAGAGACTAGAGAGAGGGTACAAAAATAACAAGAGAGGAAACCAATCCGTTGTCGTATTAACATCAACCATCCAAACCAAACCAA
>JANQAP020000158.1:3147343-3162591 GCA_026874005.2 Erythroxylum coriaceum
AGAGAGAGGGTACAAAAATAACAAGAGAGGAAACCAATCCGTTGTCGTATTAACATCAACCATCCAAACCAAACCAAACCAAATCTTTCAGGTTGCTTCCAAGCTGTCTCCTAACGAAACCCGGAAGTAGTTTCTGGCAAAGTAGAGTCCACGTACTCCCTAACTTCTCTCGCAATCACATCCCTCATTACATCCCAAAATCCCGCCGGTAAACTTTCCCTCCGATTCTCTCCACTGCTGCTAACCGACCCACCACCGCCACCACTCCCCGGCGGGGCAAGGGTCAAGGCGGTCAACGCATCATCGTCATCTCTGGACATGCAGGGTACAATAGATCCGGAAGTGGAAGGAATAATTCCTTCACTATTAATGCTGTTATCACAAGCAGCCTCAATCACATGATGTCGCTGTTCTCTCGCTCTCCTCTTCAACGTGGAGTTCCAATGGTTCTTCACCGCATTGTCGGTCCGACCAGGCAACAACCTTGCAATGGTAGCCCACCGGTTACCGTACTTGGCATGTGCGGCAAGGATGGTCTCGTTTTCAGACGGCGAAAAGGGACGGTGCTCGACGCTAGGGCTGAGCTGATTGCACCACCTGAGCCTGCATGATTTACCAGAACGCCCCTTTATGTATCGACTTATCAAAGACCAGTTTCTAGGCCCGTGGCGTTCCACAAGCCGGGTCAAAATCCGGTCTTCCTCTGCGCTCCACGGACCTTTGATTCGCTCCGGTTTGTTTGTGCATCTGGGGGTTTTATCATCATTGTTATTACCATAAGACTCCGAAGAGGAAGAGTCTGAAGAAGATGAAGTGGAACACATGTTCATTGCTTCCATTGAAGATCACTACTAGAAACCCTGGAAAAGAGTATTACTTGGAGGGGTAGTGATAGTGAAAAGTGAGGAAAGGTAGTGAGTCACTAAGGCTTATATATGGAAATGGAAAACAAAAAGAAAGGTGCATGAACTTGCTTTTAGAAGTGTATAAAAAGAGAGAGTGAAGCAAAGAGGGGTCGTTCCAGGAAGCTGGCTTTTGTAAAGTTGATGGGGTAGTTTTTAAAACATTTGGCTTTGTTTCCGCAATCCGTATGCCTGATTCTGTTTTGTCTCTCGTCCCTTTAGCCTTTGTCATTTTGATAATTCAATCTCCACGAATTATTCTGTTTTTGTGTTGTTATTTTGGTGGATTATTCGTATAAGAAAACCGGATATTGAGGTCAATGGTGGACTTTTTATTGAAAGCTTTTGATTTGTTTCTCAAAATGGCAACTTTAGCTGTTCCAAACCAATCTAAACCTTACTCGAAGCTAAGCTTTTTTAGTTTTGCTTCCCCACAACTAGCCATATCAAGCAATTCTAGTAACGCAAGCAAAGTTGTGGATCCAAAATAGGACTATAATGCTTGAGCAATGCTCCATAAAAATCGGAAAATTAGGTTTGTTGGATTAGTTGTGTGATCGTACTGCAATAATAGAGGATAGGACCGTACGTAGGCTAAGAAAGAAGTCCGAAACACGGTTGGTTGAAAGGTGATTTTTTTAAAATAATATTAATTTTTAATTTATATTTAAAGATTTGTAGTAATTATGGTAGGATTAATAATTTTTACATACCGAGGCGGGATCGTTTAAAACATGACAGCCAGGAGGGTCGGAGCTGTACAACACGAAAACAAAAAACGTTTTAAAACGGAAAGTGGGGTCCATTGCCCCTCTTTTTTGACTACTTTTCCCCAGATTTACAGCTGGTGGGTTCCAAATCCATAGTCCCGGTCAGTGGGATCATCGGCTCTTATCAACCGTATCAGACTTCCACATCTTCCACGTAGGATGGTCCCACTCCCAGGCTGTAAGCATCTCACGTGATGAATCCATCCCTTTGACTTTTGCGGTAACTTCAATCGGACATCATAGTCTGAAACGAACTGTTTGTCATCATTACATCGTAGCCGCCCACGTGGCAAGATCATTTAAGATTTGGAGTCTTATACATGACCTGTGAACTATGATGTAACTTGTGGGAGAATCAGTTGGGCAGTTGATGGATGCTAATGCTACACCACAGCTGGCGCCTGGCAATAAAAATCCTCTCTCCCCCCTATTCTCACTGACTGTTTTTCGTACTTCTCAAACAGTCCAATTAGAACCAAGTTCTGGGTCGTATGTTCATCTAGTGGGGCCCATCTTGTTCCCTTCCAACCCATTTGCCTGTGACTGTGATTTGGGTTGGTTGAATACCGCGTGGGGATTGAGGAACGGATAGATTGTCGTTTCATGCAGAGGTCAAACCACGGATGCATTTGCCAGTTGGTTGAGCGGAGTCAGTTTTGACAAGTCTTAATATGGAGATTGAGGTTCAATTGGTGTGGAATATTTCATACTTATCCTTTCGTATGTTTTTTAGTATTGCCCTATCGGGATTCTTGTTTGAAGTATTTTTGTAAAGTACTATATACTCGTCTTTTTATCATAGACTTCGTTACTAAGATTCAAAGTCAAAGTACAGGTTAAGTTTGCCTCAGTGTACCGGTCAGTCTAGACTCAACTTGTTTATCATCTAATGGATAAGTACAATTTGAACTAACGGTAATACTTGTTTTTATTTTTTTACTTTCAAATTTACTAAAAATCTTTTGTTTAAGTTTGCCATAATTGTTTTTGAGATTTCGTTTCTTTCGGTTTCAAAAATTATGAAAATTATAAAAAAATAGTTTTTAGTTTTAATTTTTTAATAATATAATTTACTACCAACTAAATCTATATTATTTAATTATTTAATATATTAATTATGATTAATTTAATTTAATTTTATATATTTAATTAATTAAAATTAATTATTAATAAGAATTATGATTAATTTAATTTTACCTAATTATTTAATTTAATCTTTTATATTTTCAAAATAAAATTTAATTTAATAATTAAAATTATTTACAATAAAAATTAATTTTTAAATTGTTTTTAGTAAAATAAAATAATTTTATTAATAAATATTATATACGATATTAAAATAAATTTATTTAATTAAAAATAATTGATCGTTAAGTTTTATCTAATATGTAATTATTATCTTTATTAAAAATATAATTACATTGAGGTTAACAATTAAATTAGTTTTTTAATGGAAAACGAAAACGAGAAGTCCTTTAACTATTATTTAACTTTCTGTTTTTCTATTTATTATTTTTTATATTCTATAAAAGTCATATAGTTTTTCTTTTCTTTTCTTTTTAATTCTAATTTTATTATCAACTAATATATCTTTTACTTATTCAATACGATAAGAAATATGGATAATTTAATTTAATTATTCAAAAATTTAAATAAAAATTATTATTTGTATTATTTTAATTTAATTTAATTTAAAATAAAATAAAATAAGTTACTTAATTAATTTATTTAATATTTAACATTTATCAATAATAAAAGTATATGTACGTTAATTTTAAAAATCAAACAAATTTTTTATTTTTAAAAAATTAAAAACTAAAATTTACATTAATAACAGAATTAGAATCAAAGTGAAGCATTTTTATGCAGGATGATGATTGGACTCGGAGCATTCGTGAGAGAGAGGCTAGGCTCCAAACGGACTTGGGGTTGCATTATCATTATTGTCAAGTTCTTCAACGCTACTCACCAACTTTGGGCTTGTCTTGCGTATGAGTTTAATCGACATTGGTTCTACTCCTACATATTGTTTGTGGATTATAACTGAAATGTGTTTTTTAGGCCCAACATGACAGCCTGAGATGTGCTGGCTTGAGATGACTTGGTGACTTCTGGATCGAGGATGATGATGATGATCGTCGAATAAAACTCCATAAGTTCCAAATTCAGGGCTTGGTCAATCAATCTAGTCTGATTTCCTTTGTACTATGCAAAGCTTGTGTTGATACGTTGGACTAGGATTTATTAGACATGCAAGTTACTTGAATTTTAAAAAGATTGGCTGTATCCAAGTTCTAACATTCTTGCCAGTGTTCTGCCAAAGAAGCTTCTCTGTCGATTCGGCTTTTGCCTGAACTTGTCTGTTCTGTTGTCTACTTAAAAAGTTAGGCAAAACTTGTTGACATGAACACAATATTCATAACACACAAAAAAGTGATGAAAGCATCACTGATGTTAAAAACTCTGTTGATAACTAAAAACAATCTCATTTTTCTGATTTGAACAAGCAAAAGGGACTAAGAGAATAAACTTTGTTGTACTTTGGAAAACCTAGAATGGTTGGTACACAAGCTATGTTTCTAATGAGCCCTTACAAAGAAGATACTCAATTCTGGACCAGCTGCACCGTCGGGGTTAATCATGTACAGAGCTTCAGAGTCTTTGGATCCAACAACTCTTTCAAATCTTGCTCTAATGTACGTCAACTCTCCGTCTGCTGTTTCCTTCTCGTTAGGACCGGGGAGCACGCCTGCACCCATTGAAACACCTCTCAGAAGTTGCATGACATGAAGCTCGTCGTCAGACATTTGCTTCCTCCTGATACAGTACCCTACTTTTCTTCCATTGCAATACACGGCCCAAACAAACTCCTCCAACAGCTTCTTCTTGTGAGTTTTTGTCTCGCTCTCTAGCGCAATTCTCACTATATCCGACCCCATTTCCTTGTGAAATATACTTGTGTGCATCGGTAGCTCTATAACAAACAATGGCACGCAATGAGGATCCTCTTGTATAGCCAAGCTGACTCGCCCTTTTCGGTAACCAAAGATGGTGCCCGTCGTAGCTTTGTCTTTAAGTAATCGCTTCTTAGGTCTGCCAAGTAATGCAACCATCTTGCAACCGGACGTTAACATGGGGAAGAGCTTGAAAATCTTGAGAAGCCCTCCTGCACTTGATTTTGGTCTCCTCTGGCCGGCCGTTTGCTGGAGAAAATTTAACATGGTTTGATTATCCATTTGGAAATAAGGGCTAGAGTGGACGGGTGGCATTTTGACAGTTCCTGTAAGAGTATGGAATTTGATCGAGAACAGAAGGGTTTAAGGATGTATTGAAGTTATTAAGAACAGAATAGATATAGAGGAAGGAGTTAGGAACATGGTTGGCTTGTCCTTTGGAATCTTTTGAAGGTGGGAAATAGAAGAGACCCCTCCATTTGGTTGAGGAAAAGAAAAATTGGGAACTAACGCTTTGATGTGACCAAGTTTAGTGACGAAAAAGAGAGGTTGAATGCGATAAGATAAGAGAGGTCGGACCACATAATGTGGGGAAAGTGAGGGAAGAAAAAAAATATAACTCAGACCATAAAAATAAATAAATAAGAGGGTGACAATGTTGGGTAAGGCATGTGACTCTCTGATCAGAACATAGCTCATCAACATCACTTGCTTTATGCTTTTGCCAATCCCACTCACTAATTATCCAGATGCAACTCATCTTCCCACACACACACTACAAGCTTTCCATGGAAAAATCCCTGCCTTTTTTGCTTGCAAGAAATGACCAACTCTTTTTCTGGTCCTCTTTCACCATCTGTTCCTGATATTGACCTTTATCTGTTATCATTCCGTAAAGCTATTTCAGTTCAGGTAACAGAGATGAGAAATTTGTCCAGATTAATTGTTGTTTAGTTTCTGGAGTCAACATTGGTTCTTCAGCTACATTCTCTTGAAAGTCTGGAAATCATCACCATCAGAATTCTTGATCTACTTGCTCTGAGAAATCATTTTCGAAATCAAAATAAGTCAAGTGTTCCTGATGGGGTCCTTCGACACGACTAAATAAAAGTAGAAGCTCCGTCGCCATCACAAGGGTACACTAGTGGACCTTTTCAACAGTACAAAATTAAGTTCATTTTAGATTAGAATCTATCATTTGTTGACATATTAAAAAAAAAGATCTGATACTAAGCTAACCCCTTAATTAATTTGTAAACATGTCATTTAATTGTTGTCGTCCTTCCTACCTCAGATGTAACAACCAAAAATCATTCCGCTCTCTGACTTGTCTGTACATAGATACTCTGATCCTGATCAGGATTGTACTGCAAAGGGCAAGGCTTTAAATCACAGAAGTTATATCTGTAGTTTGCACTTGAAAGCTCTAACAATATCAGAATAAATAGTAGTTTCAGTGTAAAAAGCATCATCAAACTCTTGAATGAAGCACATGCAATGACTGGCAAAAAAGAAAAAAGCGGGTATAGCTACAGATACATGCTTATCATGACAGGGCTATCGAGAAGCAGGGTTTCGTGACTTAAAAATTGTCAAGTCATATTCACTTCGATGCAACATAAAGTCACAAAGCAGGTTTAACTTGAAAGAGTGACTTCTTTTGGATGATAAATCACTGATCAGGTTCGCAATATCAAACCCTACAACACACCTTGAAGGGATGGATTTGATCTTTTCTCATCACCTTTTCAAGACCTTTTTATCCAGTGTCAAGACTTTCAAGAGTAGAAGACTTGAACACTCTTTGGTAAATGCATGTTATGGGAGAGGATTAAGCAAAAAAAGCTATCCAAAATGATTCTCCAATCTTTGCTTCCTTTTGTCGTTTGCCGTTTAATTATTGTGGCCTCGATGGGATTGCTTGATTTGATTCTCACTCTCGCCTGTCTTTGATAAGTTCTTAACAGCTTTCGGGTTTTGCCTACAATTATATGCTTAATTTAAGAAAGCAATAGGGCCTTCATGTAATCATATTGATTATTAAGATCATGATTGATGACCCACGGACACAAATGCTAGCTTGTCACAATGATAATAATACTGTTTAAGTGTTAATCAGAAGTCCAGAAATGGCCTAAGTAGAAGTTGCCATCCAAGCATAAGAAGACAGAACAAAACTGTTTCCCATTTAGCATGTATGTTTAACGCAAGAAGCCTTAATACGTTCTTGTTTGTTCAACTTTTTGATAAATTAGTTCGAATAAATCATTTCAATGAGTCAACAATTCAGAATTGGTTTACAAGCAATAATTTAAAGATTCAAGCTCAAATGAGTTCTAAACAAAAACTCTCTCATTATCATAGAGTTTTACATATTCTAATCACTTGAACTATCATTAAACAAGAGGTCTTTCACTACAGTTGAATCAAAGATGAAGGTGGAAAAAATGAGGGATAGTGGTGATGATAAGAAGCAATCGACATCATCAGGCTAATTTGTGGAAGGCAATCAACTTAGGTCCCCCCCTCACACATGCTAAAAAGAAAACAGAGACAGGGGAAGAAGAAATCACAAATTAAAACCACTTATTGACAATAACATCTCTGCAGAATGTTAGACAGGGGACAATGCAAGGTGGGTTAGGCAATTAGCCGACTGTTTTCAAAAGAGTTGAGAACATGTGCTGTCTAAAATTTGGGTATTTCTTGAAATGCTGTATTACCATATAACTCCAGAGGATTTAGCAGAACTATGTTTCTGTTCTACCTAGTAATTGAAACCTAATTGGACCAATTACCGTACTCTGATTAGATCATTCTTTTTTTTTTGGTCACTTTCTTCTTTTTGATACACGTTATTTGCAAGATGTCCAGACAATATTTATTGCTTTAGGTATCATATCCATATGCAAAGAAACTCAACTTGGCATTTACATCCAATAACTAGGAACAGCTTTTTGGATAACGTCTTGAGACCTTTTGGCTTAACAAACACAAAGTAATTATCTAAATGGCTTAATGGGTCACTTCCACTGCCATAGAAACTACACCAAGAAGTAAGACCATACCTTGTAAGATATGTGTGGCCAATTTTTATATACAAAGCAAAGTCATGCATAGGGACAGATATGCATTACACGAGGTTGGTGCAAAGTTTGGCTCGAATTCATGCCGCATAATAATGAGAACAGGTCATGAGCAGTGTCCCAATTGTGTCTGTCTTGTATAAAACATCCTTAAAAAACGTAAAACCGTGATCCCCATACTTCATAGTTGCTCTAAATGCTGAGAACAATAGTTGTTCTAAATGCTGAGAACAATAGTTGTTCTATGTATTTCCTTCTCCAAAATGCAAAGTTGTCTTGTCCTCGTAGCTACCTAATTGTCATGGCTAAGTTGGGCCTTTATAAAATAGAATTAAATTGGTCCTGACGTTATGTACTTCCAAGTTCCAAGTATATCTCAGTGTAGTGTAGTGACATATACTCGGCTCTAGGGTTTTGGGCTATTGAAGAACAGTGGGCCTGGGTCAAACTCCCGAGCAATGCAAGCTATTCTATGCATAGGAAAGCATACCATTGACATGCTCTAACATGGTAATATCTAAATGTAAAATACAGATGTCAAATTTAACACAACCTCAATTTAAAGTTAATGGGCAAAATATAATTTAATCACATTTAAAATCAAATTTAAGCTATATTATGCATAGGAAAGCATATTGTTGATATGCTCTATAATAGTAATATCTCAAAGTAAAGTAGAAATGACAAATTGGCACAAATTCAATGTAGAGTTAATAGGTCAAATCTAATTTAATCATATTTAAAATCAAATTTAAGTATTCCGGACCCTAATTCAAACTTAACAAATTCTTCTGGCCCAAGCCAGTTACAGCCAAGGTAGGTTTGGCCTGACTCGGATATTCGGGATCGAATGGGCTTAAGCGTAGGAGACCTAGAGGCCAACTCAGCCCATTACCAATCTTATATAGGAGTTGTTAATATCCAAAGAAAGAGCCACTAAAAAGACAGGACATAAAGGGAAGGGTAATAACAACTTCAGCAAACTCAACAAAAATGGAAGGGATATGAAGTAAAGTTGTGTTGGAAATGTACATTTTATACTACCTCTACTCAAACCCTCTTTCTGCGGCGGCCTTTACTTGTTGAGGTAGCTTTTGAAGTGCCTGCATTTTCATCTGAACTCTCTTCCTCACCTTTTACATCATCATTATCTTCATCGTAAGTCTCTGTTTTATCTGTTGAATCTTCCTCTTCTTCTTTTAACAATTTGGCACTGGAGTCCTTTTTGGAGAGCTGATCTCGTAGCTCTCTAATTTTCCGTTTCTTGGAATTTAAAACTGCAAGAAACTAGAAAAAAAGAAAAGCCAAGTAAGTCGCAGCATACAAACAGAGATGAACGACAACAATACGTTCTATGAGCAGAAGTGTCTGGCTGAAATCCACATGGTGCAATAAAAATTATGAATGACAAAAATACGTTTCAGTTAAAACTGCATTCAAGTATTAAGAGAATCTGACATAGTGATTAAACCAGGTACATCAGGACAAAGTTCTCCTCTGCTATAGTGTCCCTAGAATTTAATTTTCCTGCACATTGCTATTCTCGTTGAGAAAATGGTAATATGGCAAAACACTTCATTATTTGATTCACTCTGTTGGACCACTACACATATATGACAGCATAAACCAACATTAAGAGGCCAGTTTTTTATTTACTGAACCTAATACAAGCTCCAGACCGATTTTTGTAGTGGCCCATCGTCATGCAAAAATCACCTTCAAATGCAAGTTCTCTTTTCCTAAATGTTCTGACTACATGAAGTTATCACTGTAGGATTTCATAGACTTGATCGTGCAAAATTGGGAAGTTTGCAATTCTGCTGAGATTCAAACATATCACTAATCTTTAGCAACAATCAAAAATTGAACAAAGAAAAGCATAAAACTCCTAGTGACTGTAAGTTTAATTTTCAGCTATAAACATATTAGAAAGCAGTTTTATCAGATTTCTGTTCCAAACTCCCTCTGAAACAGAACTAACAAACTGACAATAGCATTGGGTATTTAAAGACATAGCTACCTTTGCATATATTGCAGATTCAAATTCCATCTTCTCATTAGTGAATCTCTCACTTTGTGCCAAACACTTCTCAGCTTCATCCTTCAGCCGACTAAATGACTGGGTCTGTCTAACGACTTCTTCCTTCACATGCATAAGTAACATTAGTAAATGCAGTGAATTTATACCAGTATATTCCGATAAAACAAAATGAAACTTAAATTATATTACTTTCCACAGACATAGTGACTCAAATACTATTCTATCTAAGCTCAGCAGGAAGTGCTTAATGTCTATTGAAGTGAAAAAGATGAATTGAGGATGTTTTAAGGGTAAAGGATAGAAATCACCCATCAGATTGCCAGAAGCTTCAACCAATTCCTTGCCAATTGGGATCTGATATATTATAAGTGGGTTGAACAGGATCTTCAATTAAAAGGCTCATGGCTTCATGTCACAAATCTCTACTCATTAACTAGTTTAGAAGCTATACACGGCTACAGCACAGCACCAGGAAGGTTTGAATATTTAGCTGCTATTAAATGGAACAGAACAGTAACAATATCAATTTTTAATTCTCACAAATAAATGCTTATTCTGGAGCATAGACTAATTTAAATTACTTCCCATCTGGCGACAAAATATGAATTCAACATGAAAAACTTACACTTAGCCTTATATTAGCATCCATAAGGAAGTCCATGATTTCTCCTGTAGTCTTTCTACTATCAGGAGAAGGCTGACATTTCCATCTCCACTCCAGCTTAGTCCCTTCCTTCTCAAATGTCCACGAGAGCTGCAAGGAACATAACACCACTGAATAAAATAAAAAGATCACATCTAAAAGCTATAGCCCACAACCTTAACGTCTGACATACACAAGTGATTAACCCTTGTTTCTAAAGCAGAGGAACTAGAAAAATATCAGCTTCGCTTTAGTAGAAAACGAACATATATTCAGCAATCAATAAGAGCTTAAGACAACTATGACTTGAGAAGGTCTTAGACCCCAAATTGTATTAAGCAGCAAATTCCTGAAGATACCAAGCGCTTCAAATAAGAACCCAAAACTAACCCGTTTATGGCCCCCGCCGGCATCGGAGAACCGGTAAACAGAACCGGGTTGCTGGAAACCCAAGTGTTTCTCGGCCAACTGAATGTATTCAGTGACAGGTTGGTCCCATTGATCAGCTCTCTCTCTTACTTCCTCATCGCTAGCTGTGCCAAAATTGAACACCCAAATACTAAAAAAAGTAAGAATATTTTTTTAGACTGAGAGAGACAAAAGGGTTTGAGTTAATGTGAGTACCGTTGCAGACCCAGGAATGGAGACCGTCGGAGATGGAGAGGCGGAAATGGGACTCGAACCAGGTGCCTTTTATGAATACGGGTTCGGCGTCGTCGGTTTCAAGTTTTATACAGGTGTGCCTGGCCGCCGACACCGTCGCAGGTGGTGGTTCTGTGTCCATTTACTGTTATCTTCTACGAGAAGCTTTCAATTCAGAAGAGGCTCTCGGCTGAGCGGTTTCGTATCAATAGTCAAAGGGATGTATTTATCTGAGCCTTCCCGCCTAAATATCGTGCAAGTAAATAGGATGGATAAATCTTTCTTATAATTTAAATTTTCTAGAAAATTTTATGTTATTGAAAATTATAGAAATTATTTATAATTTTAAGTTTTCAAAAAAAATTCTCTTTTTTTAAGTATACAAATATAGTAAAGTTACGTACTACGGAACTTTCTCAAACCCCACATCCTAGCGAGATTTATACTGAATATTGTTGTTGTTGTTATACTCTACCAAAATTTTTAAGTATACAAATAAACTCTTGAAACCATATATCTCGATATGAAAATAATCAATAGCATTATAATTTAGGGAATTACTCAAAAATAAGTGACTAAATACTATAATTTAATTTTAATTATGAAAAGAATATAAGTTATATTGTTCTGGTAATTTTGTAAGGAAAATAAATTGGAAAAATGATGAAGAAATTATATTTATCATGACTTTGAAATGCTATACAAGGGGGTTTATATACACGATTGCAGTATACAAAGCTAAAAGAATATCTTTAACAAACTTTGTCAAAAAGCAATTTTGTGGTGAGTTGTAAAGGATTTATAATTAATTCTGTTTTATTTGCAAACAAAAGAATGCAGGAAGTGTGGGTGAGGATGGTGTGGTATGTGTTGGATGCAGAGGAGGTGATTTTGGGCCTAAAGTGGGCCTAGAGTGAATCACTGGACTAACAGCCCCCTCTCAAGATGGTGCTGAAAAGAGAAGGCCCAACTTGGAGATAGCATTGCTGAATGTGGTAGCAGGGAGAGCCTTCGTAAAACAATCAGTCAGTTGCATTTTAGAAGGCACATGTGATGTGGAGATGAAACCTTCGAGGACAGAATTACGGACGAGGTAGCAATCGATTTCAAGATGCTTTATCCTCTCATGAAAGACCGGATTGGCCGAAATATGTATAGCGGTCATATTGTCGCAATGAAGTGTAATAGGTAGACGGATGTTGAGCTGCATGTAATTCAAAATGTAGCAAATCCATCGTAGTTCACAAACAGATGTGGCCATGCTTTTGTACTTAGACTCTGTTAAGGAGCGACTAACGGTCCTTTGTTTTTTTGTTTTCCAAGAAATCAGGATTGTTCCAAGAAATACACAATAGCCTGTAATGGACTTTCTGGAAAAAGAACAACCTGCCCAATCAAAGTCGGCATAGGTGCGTAAAACAAGCGATGCTTGCACTGGGAAGAAAAGCTTCATATCTGCGGAGCTGTGTAAGTACCTAATGACGTGTGTCAAGGCGTTCCAATGTTGCATCCTTGGGGCTGTGTTAAATTAACTAAGCTGTTGAATTGCAAAAGCCAAATCTGGTCTTGTAAAAGTGAGGTAGAGCAACTATCCGACGAGCTGGTGATACCTTGCGGGATCATCAAATAAAGCCCCTGAATCCGAGCTAAGTTTAGTTCCTTGGGGGAGGGGAACAGATGCAGATTTGATATTTGAGATATTTGCTTCTGTAAAAATGTCCTGTGTGTATTTGTGTTGAGACAAAACCACTCCGGAAGTAGAACGGGCAATTTCTACGCCAAGGAAATATCGTGCATAACCAAGATCCTTGATCGAAAATTGATTATCCAAATAAGCTTTGACATCCAAGATCAGATTCTCACTGGGTCCCATCACAAGAACGTCATCTACATAAATCAGTAGTAAAGCGAAAGAAGGGTCGGTACCTTTAGTGAAGAGACAGGAATCAGAAGTCGATTGTGCAAACCCAAAAGCCTTAAGTTTAGTCGTGATTTCCTTGTTCCATTGTCGACCCGCTTGCTTAAGGTCGTATAGAGATTTTTCTAATTTGCAGACTTGACCAGGTAGAGCTCGAGTATACGTTTGAGGGGGGTGGATGTAGATATCTTCATCAACAAAACCGTGAAGATATGCGTTATTAATGTCATAGTGGTGAACTGGCCAGTTATTTGCTGCGGCAAGAGCTAGCATGATCCGAACTATTGTCAATTTTGCGACTGGGGAAAAAACATCATTATAGTCAATCCCTGCTCGTTGGTTAAAACCTTTTGCCACTAATCGTGCTTTTTGACAGTTGAGTGAACCATCTAGTCTACTTTTGATTTTAAAAATTCATTTAGTCTGAAGAGTTTTTAATCTTTCGGTAAATCTATGATAGACCAGGTACAGTTGCTTTCCAGAGCCTCAAGCTCATCATTCATCGGTGTCACCCATAACGGATTATCTTTAGCAGAATAGTATGATAGTGGTTCACTTTCAGCAGAAACATTAGCCAGAAACGCAACATATGGTGGATTAAAAACATGTCAGAATGAGAGATGAAAGAATTCGTCGGGTTACTGACCTGTGATGAGAATGTCGTGGCTGAGCGAGCGGTATTGAATGAGGTGATATAATAGTCAAGGTATTTTGGTTTAAATTTTTTCTGGTACTGGATCTGGGTTGGAAGAGGGGTGTGAGAATTTGGGATTGGAGAGGATGAGATTCATCATTGGAATTTAAATCTGGAGGATTTGTGGTGAATTTCGTGTTGGAAATGTCGATGATGGAATTATCAATTGGGTCGGATAGGTTAGATGGTGGTGGATCAATTGGATCGGGTATGTTGTTTATTGGGGTTATGGGTAATTGGGCTCAGTGGATTTCAATTTGTTGTTGGGAATTTGGGTGTGTTGAAGGTGGGTTCATATTAGGCTCAGTTTCAGGCCCAAATATGAGTTTATTTTGGAACAGTGTATGTGGTGACATGGTTTCGTGTTCGAGCATTATATGTGGTATGGAATGGTTATATGGAAAGTGTTGGTCGTAAAAGTTAACACTCTGGAGACGAAAATTTTTTTGGATGTTAAATCCAACAATTTGTAGCCTTTTTGTCAGGACACGTATCCTAAGAACAAACACCGGGAAGCTCACGGTTTTAATTTTTCTTTAATGGGTTTGGTATTTGTGGAGAAGCAAAGACACACAAAAGTTCGAAGTTCTGCGTAGGATGGGATTTTCCCGTATAATTTTTTGAACGGTGTTTTCCACTCGACGACTTTTGAGGGTAATCATTTGATGATATACGTTGAAGTAAGGAGGGCTTCACCCCAAAATTCCTTTGGTAGGTT
The DNA here is from genome assembly GCA_026874005.2 of Erythroxylum coriaceum. Lineage (NCBI taxonomy): Eukaryota > Viridiplantae > Streptophyta > Magnoliopsida > Malpighiales > Erythroxylaceae > Erythroxylum > Erythroxylum coriaceum. Next base: position 3,161,712 of record JANQAP020000158.1, read on the forward strand.
TACTTGAAAAAGAAGGGCGCGTGTGATTTAGTAGGTGTTTGTGTTTTCTCTCTACTATGTTGTTTTGTTGTGGAGTGTAGGGACAAGTTCGGTGGTGTATGATCCCTTGTGAGAGGAATATTTGTTGGCAAAATTTGTTCACAAATTTGGAGCCGTTATCAGTTCTTATGCAAAGTATGGTGTTTGGAATTGCGTATGTATCATTTCGATATATGTTTTTAAGGTTAAGGGGACTTGGGATTTGTTGTCTAGTAAGTAGGTCCAAGTGGCCCTAGAGAATTCATCGACAATGGTCAAAAAATATGACAATCCACCGATGTTTGGTATGCCATACGGGCCCCATAGGTCCATATGGAGGAGTTCGAATGGTTTAATGGCTACGATTTTGTGTTTTGGGAATAGTTGTCTCTCTTGTTTTGCAATGGGGCATATCTCGCACAAATGCTTATCGGGAGCTTTTACAAACCTATTTGGTAAATGCATTAGTTTGTTCATTGATACGTGTCTGAAACGATTGTCCCATAAACTGAAATTGTCCGCCACATGGTTTGCAACATAGTTATTTAAGTATAACTTTAAAGATGGACCTTTTAAGCTTTTTGATGGCAATATGTGCTCAGTTTTGAGGTTGTAGACACCACCCTGAGCTTCGCACGCAGCCACAACATAATCATCACGTAGGTCCTGCAAAAACATGTAATTTCCAACAAATATGGCAACAATTTTATTTTACGTAGCTAATTCATTTACGGATAATAAATTGTGGAAAAAAGATGGTATGTGCAAGACGCTATCAAGGGTCACATTTGGTGTTAACTGCACTTTTCCTATTTGTTTTGTGGTTCTTATTGAACAATCAGGCAAGGTTAGAGGACTTATT
>JANQAP020000158.1:3278635-3288834 GCA_026874005.2 Erythroxylum coriaceum
GAGAAGGGCATCAACAAGATGATGAGAAGTGCATCAATTGGTGAAGAGAAGTGCTTCACAGAATATTCTGAAGATGGGAAGAAGTGCTCCTGAAAATTTAAATATCCAACTTTGAATCAAGAGAGGGTGTTGGAAGTTGATTCAAAGTCTAAATTAGTCTTTAAGTTGTTTTAGTCCTGCAGATTCTGCAGGGTAGCTTCTTGTTTTTATTCTACTTAGTTATGGCCAAAATATCTAGTTCTGTTGAAGATTTTCTTTGATTTTTTGTTTATCTGTAAGCTTGTATAAAGGCATGATCAGATAGAATAAATTGAGATAACATACAGAAAATTCATCGATCTTTCTTGCTCACTTTTTCCTATCGTTTTAGTCCAAAATTACAATATGGTATCAGAGCCAAGTTCTGGACATGTGAGTTAGAAAGAAAAATCCATCAGATATAAAACCCATGACATCCAATAACACAACACCTCTTGCTCCCCCCAATTTCAATGGTGAAAACTATCAAGGTTGGGCTGTCAAAATGAAAGCTCAATTGAGAGGGCATTCTTTGTGGCAGTCAGTTGATACTGTAAGAGAACTACCACCTTTAGAAAATAATGCAACGCTCAATCAAATTAGAGTCCATAAAGAAGAAGAAACAAAAGCTCCAAGAGCTTTATCATTGATTCATGCTGTTGTGTCAGAAATAGTTTTCACGAGAATTGTGACTTGTGAAACTGCCAAGGAAGCTTAGGACATACCAAAAGAATTATATCAGGGCAATGATAGGACAAGAAAGATGGAAGTGTTGAATCTCAAAAGAGATTTTGAGACTTTAAGCATGAAGGAGTAGGAGACCATACAGGAATATTATGATAGGTTGATGAAGGAGGTGAACAAAATTCGACTGTTAGGTGATGATCTACTAGACAGTATGATTGTGGATAAGATGCTTATAAGTTTGCCTGAGCAATTGGAGGCAAAAATTTCTTCTTTTGAAGATTCAAGGGATATCAGTCAAACAACTCTTTCAGAATTAATCAATGCCTTGCAGGCTCAGAAGCAAAGAAGGGCCATAAGGAAAGTTAGAACTGAGCAAATATATAAAAAAGCTCTTCTAGCCAAATTGTCAAAAGAAAAAGGTAAAATTCCTCAATGTTATCATTGTAAGAAATCGGGGCATGAAGAGAAAGATTGTTGGCATAAGGGAAAAGCTCAATGTTTCAACTGTAAAAGATTTGGACACCTATAGAAAGATTGCAGAGTGAAAAATGAACAAGCAAATATGGTGGAGTTGGTTGATGAAGAAACTCTTTTTTGAAAGTTGGTGAGACGTGCACCAAGATGTGTTTGGAGAGACGTGCTCCAATGATTACAGGTTGGTGAGAAGGGCATCAACGGGATGATGAGAAGTGCATCAATTGGTGAAGAGAAGTACTTCACAGAATATTCTGAAGATGGGGAGAAGTGCTCATGAAAATTTGAGTGTCCAACTTTGAATCAAGAGGGGGTGTTGGAAGCTGATTCAAAGTCAGAATTAGTCTTTAAGTTGTTTTAGTCCTGCAGATTCTGTAGGGTTGTTTCCTGATTTTATTCTACTTAGTTATGGCCAAAATCTTTGGTTCTGTTGAAGATTTTCTTAGATTTGCAGTTTATCTATAAACCTATGTAAAGGCATGATCAGATAGAATAAATTGAGATAACATAAAAAAAATTCGTCGATCTATCAAGTTTGGGCTATCAAAATGAAAGCTCGCTTGAGATGGCTTGGTTTGTGGCAGTGGGTTGATACTGTAAGAGAATTACCACTTTTAGAAAACAATGCAATGCTCAATCAAATTAGAGCCTATAAAGAAGAAGAAGCAAAAGCTCTAAGAGCTTTATCATTAATTCATGCTGCTGTGATAGAAATAGTTTTCATGAGAACTATGACTTGTGAAACAACCAAGGAAGCTTGGGACATGCTGAAAGAATTACATCAGGGCAATGTTAGGACAAGAAAGATGGAAGTGTTGAATTTCAAAAGAGATTTTGAGACTTTAAGTATGAAGGAGCAGGAGACCATACAGGAATATTCTGATAGCTTAATGAAGGTGGTGAATAAAATTCCACTGTTAGGTGAAGATCTACCAGACAGTAGGAATGTGGATAAGATGGTTATAAGTTTGCCTGAGCGATTTGAGGCAAAATTTTCATCTATTGAAGATTCAAAAGATATCAGTCAAATAACTCTTTCAGAATTAATCAATGCCTTTCAGGCTCAAGAGCAAAGAAGGGCCATGAGAAAAGTTGGAACTGAGATAATTGATGAAAGAGCACTTCTAGACAAATTGTCAAAAGGAAGAGGTCAAATTCCTCAATATGAACATTCTAAGAAACCGGGGTATGAAGAGAAAGATTCTCGGCATAAGGGAAAACCTCAACATTTCAACTGTAAAAGATTTTGACACCTACAAAAAGATTGCAGAATGAAAAAGGAATAAGCAAATATGGTGGAGTTGGTTGATGAAGAAACTCTTTTTTGAAAATTGGTGAGAAGTGCACTAGGATTTGTTTGGAGAGACATGCTCCAATGATTGCAGGTTGGTCAAAAGGGCATTAACAAGAAGAGGAGAAGTGCATCAATTGGTGAAGAGAAGTGCTTCACAGAATATTATGAAGATTGGGAGAAGTGCTCCTGAAAATTTGAATGTCTAACTTTTAACCAAGAGAGGGTGTTGGAAGTTGAATCAAAGTCTGAATTAGTCTTTAAGTCGTTTTAGTCCTCTAGATTCTGTAGGGTAGTTTCCTGATTTTATTCTACTTAGTTATGGCCAAAATATCTGGTTCTGTTGAAGATTTCTTTGATTTTCTGTTTATCTGTAAGCCTGTTTAAAGGCATGATCAGATATAATAAATTGAGATAACATATAAAAAATTTATCGATCTTTCTTGCTCACTTTTTCCTATCGTATTTGTCCAAAATTACGACATGGTATTAGGGCCAAGTTTTGGACTTGTGAGTTAGAAAGAAAAATCCTTCAAATATAAAACTCATGGCCTACAATAACAGAGCACCTCTTACTCCCCCCAATTTCAATGGTGAAAACTATCAAGTTTGGGTTGTCAAAATGAAAGCTCACTTGAGAGGCATTCTTTGAGGCAGTGGGTTGATACTATAAGAGAACTACCATCTTTAGGAAACAATGCAACGCTCAATCAAATTAGAGTCCATGAAGAAGAAGCAAAAGCTCCAAGAGCTTTATCACTGATTCATACTGTTGTGTCAGAAATAGTTTTCATAAGAATTATGACTTGTGAAATAGCCAAGGAAGCTTGGGACATGCTGAAAGAATTAAATTAGGGCAATGATAGGACAAGAAATATGGAAGTGTTGAATCTCAAAAGAGATTTTGAGACTTTAAGCATGAAGGAGCAGGAGACCATACGGGAATATTGTGATAGCTTGACGAAGGTGGTGAATAAAATTCGACTGTTAGGTAAAAATCTACCAGACAGTAGGATTGTGGATAAGATGCTTATAAGTTTGCCTGAGCGATTTGAGGCCAAACCTTCATCTCTTGAATATTCAAGAGATATCAGTCAAATAACTCTTTCAGAATTAATCATTGCCTTGCAGGCTTAGGAGCAAAGAAGGGCCATAAGGAAAGTTAGAACTGAGCAAATTGGTGAAAGAGCTCTTCTAGCTGAATTGTCAAAAGGAAGAGGTAAAATTTCTCAATGTGATCATCGTAAGAAACCGGGGCATAAAGAGAAAGATTGAAGGCATAAGGGAAAACCTTAACATTTCAACTGTAAAAGATTTGAAAACCTACAAAAAGATTGCAGAATGAAAGAGGAACAAGCAAATATGGTGGAGTTGGTTGATGAAGAAGCTCTTTTTTGACAGTTGGTGAGAAGTGCATCAAGATGTGCTTGGAGAGATGTGCTCCAATGATTGCAGGTTGGCGAGAAGGGCATCAATAAGATGATGAGAGGTGCATCAATTAGTGAAAAGAAGTGCTTCATAGAAAATTATGAAGATTGGGAGAAGTGCTCCTGAAAATTTGAATGTCCAACTTTTAACCAAGAGAGGGTGTTGGAAGTTGAATCAAAATCTGAATTAGTCTTTAAGTTGTTTTAGTCCTGCAGATTCTGTAGGGTAGTTTCCTGATTTTATTTTACTTAGTTATGGCCAAAATATCTGGTTCGGTTAAAGATTTCATTGATTTTCAGTTTATCTGTAAGCTTGTGTAAAGGCTTGATCAGTTAGAATAAATTGAGATAACATACAAAAAATTTATCGATCTTTGTTGCTCACTTTTTCCTAACGTTTCTGTCCAAAATTACGATATGGTATTAAAGCCAAGTTCTGGACTTGTGTGTTAGAAAGAAAAATCCTTCAAATATAAAACCCATGGCCTCCAATAATCGAGCACCTCTTACTCCCCCCAATTTCCATAGTGAAAACTATTAAGTTTGGGCTTTCAAAATGAAAGCTCACTTGAGACTGCATTCTTTGAGGTTGTGGGTTGATACTGTAAGAGAACTAACACCTTTAGGAAACAATGCAACGCTCAATCAAATTAGAGTCAATGAAGGAGAAGAAACAAAAGCTCCAAGAGCTTTATCATTGATTCATGCTATTGTGTCAAAAATAGTTTTCACGAGAATTATGACTTATGAAAAGGAAGCTTGCGACATACTGAAAGAATAATATCAAGGCAATGATAGGACAAGAAAGATGGAGGTGTGGAATCTCAAAAGAGATTTTGAGACTTTAAGCATGAAGGAGTAGGAGACCATATGGGAATATTCTGACAGTTTGATGAAGGAGGTGAATAAAATTCGACTGTTAGGTAAAGATCTACCAGACAGTAAGAATGTGCATAAGATGCTTATAAGTTTGCCTGAGCGATTTGAGGCAAAAATTTCATCTCTTAAATATTCAAGAGATATCAGTCAAATAACTCTTTCAAAATTAATCATTGCCTTGCAGGCTTAGGAGCAAATAAGGGCCATAAGGAAAGTTAGAACTGAGCAAATTGATGAAAGAGCTCTTCTAGCCAAATTGTCAAAAGGAAAAGGTAAAATTCCTCAATGTGATCATTGCAAGAAACTGAGGCATAAAGAGAAAGATTGTTCGCATAGGGAAAAACCTCAATGTTTCAATTGTAAAAGATTTGGGCATCAACAGAATGATTGCAGATTGAAAAAGGAACAAGCAAATATGGTGAAGTTGGTTAATGAAGAAACTCCTTTTTGAAAGTTGGTGAGAAGTGCACCAATATGTATTTGGAAAGACGTGCTCCAATGGTTGCAAGTTGGTGAGAAGGGCATCAACAGGATGAGGAGAAGTGCATCAATTGGTGGAGAGAAGTGTTTTACAAAATATTTTGAAGATGGCGAGAAGTGCTCCTGAAAATTTGAATGTCCAACTTTGAATCAAGAGAGGGTGTTGGAAGTTGATTCAAAGTCTGAATTAGTCTTTAAGTTGTTTTAGTCCTCCAGATTTGTAGGGTAGTTTTCTGATTTTATTCTACTTAGTTATGGCCAAAACATCTGGTTCTGTTGAAGATTTTTTTTATTTTCAGTTTATCTGTATGCTTGTTTGAAGGTATGATCAGATAGAATAAATTGAGATAACATACAAAAAATTTATCGATCTTTGTTGCTCACTTTTTCCTATCGTTTCTGTCCAAAATTACAACATGGTATCACAGTTAAGTTCTGGACTTGTGTGTTAGAAAGAAAAATCCTTCAAATATAAAACCCATGGCCTCCAATAACCGAGCACCTCTTATTCCCCCTAATTTCCATAGTGAAAACTATCAAGTTTGGGCTTTCAAAATGAAAGCTCACTTGAGACTGCATTCTTTGAGGTTGTGGGTTGATACTGTAAGAGAACTACCACCTTTAGGAAACAATGCAACGCTCAATCAAATTAGAGTCAATGAAGAAGAAGAAACAAAAGCTCCAAGAGCTTTATCATTGATTCATGCTGTTGTGTCAAAAATAGTTTTCATGAGAATTATGACTTGTGAAACAGCCAATATCAAGGCAATGATAGGATAAGAAAGATGGAGGTGTGGAATCTCAAAAGAGATTTTGAGACTTTAAGCATGAAGGAGAAGGAGACCATATGGGAATATTTTGATAGTTTGATGAAGTAGGTGAATAAAATTCGACTGTTAGGTAAAGATCTACCAGACAGTAAGAATGTGCATAAGATGCTTATAAGTTTGCTTGAGCGATTTGAGGCAAAAATTTCATCTCTTGAATATTTAAGAGACATTAGCCAAATAACTCTTTCAGAATTAATCATTGCCTTGTAGGCTTAGGAGCAAATAAGGGCCATAAGGAAAGTTAGAAGTGAGCAAATTGATGAAAGAGCTCTTCTAGCCAAATTGTCAAAAGAAAAAGGTAAAATTCCTCAATGTTATCATTGTAAGAAATTGAGGCATGAAGAGAAAGATTGTTCGCATAGGGGAAAACCTCAATGTTTCAGTTGTAAAAGATTTGGGCACCAACATAATGATTGCAGATTGAAAAAGGAACAAGCAAATATGGTGAAGTTGGTTGATGAAGAAACTCCTTTTTGAAAGTTGGTGAGAAGTGCACCAATATGTGTTTGGAGAGACGTGCTCCAATGATTGCAGGTTGGTGAGAAGGGCATCAATAGGATGATGAGAAGTGCATCAATTGGTGGAGAGAAGTGTTTCACAGAATATTCTAAAGATGGGGAGAAGTGCTTTTAAAAATTTGAATGTCCAACTTTGAATCAAGAGAGGGTGTTGGAAGTTGATTCAAAGTTTGAATTAGTCTTTAAGTTGTTTTAGTCCTTCAGATTCTGTAGGGTTGTTTCCTAATTTTATTCTAGTTAATTATGGCCAAAATCTCTGGTCCTGTTGAAGATATTCTTTGATTTGCAGTTTATCTGTAAGCCTATGTAAAGACATGATTAGATAGAATAAATTGAGATAACATACAGAAAATTCATCGATCTTTTTTGCTCACTTTTTCTTATCATTTCTGTCCAAAGTTACAACATGGCATCAGAGCCAAGTTATGGAATTCTGAGTTAGAAAGAAAAATCCTTCAGATTTAAAACCCATGGCCTCCAGTAACATAGCACCTCTTACTCCCCACAATTTCAATGGAGAAAACTATCAAGTTTGGGCTGTCAAAATGAAGGCTCGCTTAAGAGGGCTTGGTTTGTGGCAGTGGGTTGATACTGTAAGATAACTACCACCTTTAGGAAACAATGCAACGCTCAATCAAATTTGAACCCATGAAGAAAAAGAAGCAAAAGCTCGAAGAGCTTTGTCATTAATTCATGCTGCTGTGTTAGAAATAATTTTCGCGAGAATTATGACTTGTGAAACATCCAAGGAAGCTTGGGACATGTTGAAAGAATTGTATCAGGGCAATGTTAGGACAAGAAAGATGGAAGTGTTGAATTTCGAAAGAGATTTTGAGACTTTAAGCATGAAGAAGTAGGAGACCATACGGGAATATTCTGATAGCTTGTTGAAGGTGTTGAATAAAATTCCACTGTTAACTGAAGATCTACTATACAGTAGGAATGTGGACAAGATGCTTACAAGTTTGCCTGAGCGATTTGAGGCAAAAATTTCATCTATTGAAGATTTTAGGGATATTAGTCAAATAACTCTTTTAGAATTAATCAATGCTATGTAGGCTCAGGAGCAAAGAAGGGCCGTGAGGAAAGTTAGAACTGAACAAATTGATGAAAGAGCACTTCTCACCAAATTGTCAAAAGGAAGCGGTAAAATTCCTCAATGTGATCATTGTAAGAAACCGGGGCATGAAGATAAAGATTGTTTGCATAAGGGAAATCCTCAAAGATTCAACTGTGAAAGATTTGGACACCTACAGAAAGATTGCAGATTGAGAAAGGAACAAGCAAATATGGTGGAGTTGGTTAATGAAGAAACTCTTTTTTGAAAGTTGGCGAGATGTGCACCAAGATGTGTTTGGAGAGACGTGCTCCAGTGATTGCAGGTTGGCGAGAAGGGCATCAACAGGATTATTAGAGGTTCATCAATTGGTGAGGAGAAGTGCTTCATAGAATATTCTGAAGATGGGGAGAAGTACTCATGAAAATTTGAATGTCCAATTTTGAATCAAGAGAGGGTGTTGGAAGTTGACTCAAAGTCTGAATTAGTATTTAAGTTGTTTTAGTCCTACAGATTCTGTAGGTTAGTTTCCTGATTTTATTCTACTTAGTTATGGCCAAAATATCTTGTTCTGTTGAAGATTTTCTTTGGTTTTCACTTTATCTGTAAGCTTGTTGAAAGGCATGATCAGATAGAATAAATTGAGATAACATACAAAAAATTCATTGATCTTTCTTGCTCACTTTTTCCTATCGTTTTTGTCCAAAATTACAACATGATATCAGAGCCAAGTTCTGGAATTCTGAGTTAGAAAGAAAATCCTTCAGATATATAACCCATGGCCTCCAATAACACAACACCTTTTGCTCCCCCCATTTCAATGGCAAAAACTATCAAGTTTGGGTTGTCAAAATGAAAGCTCACTTGAGAGGGCGTTGTTAGAGTCCATGAAGAAGAAGAAACAAAAGAGCCAAGAGCTTTATCATTGATTCATGCTGTTGTGTCAGAAATAATTTTCACGAGAATTGTGATTTATGAAACAGCCAAGGAAGCTTGGGACATACTGAAAGAATTATATCAAGGCAATGATAGGACAAGAAAGATGGAAGTGCTGAATCTCAAAAGAGATTTTGAGACTTTAAGCATAAAGGAGTAGGAGACCATAAGGGAATATTCTAATAGCTTGATGAAGGTGGTGAATAAAAATCGAATGTTAGGTGAAGATCTACTAGACAGTAGGATTGTGGATAAGATGCTTATAAGTTTGTTTGAGCGATTTGAGGCAAAAATTTCATTTGTTGAATATTCAAGAGATATCACTCAAATAACTCTTTCAGAATTAATCAATGCCTTGTAGGTTTAGGAGCGAAGAAGGGCCATAAGGAAAGTTAGAACTGAGCAAATTGATGAAAGAGCTCTTCTAGCCAAATTGTCAAAAGGAAAAGGAAAAATTCCTCATTGTTATCATTGCAAGAAACCAGGGCATGAAGAGAAAGATTGTTGGCAAAGGGGAAAACCTCAATGTTTCAGCTGTAAAAGATTTGGACTCCTACAGAAAGATTGCAGATTGAAAAAGGAACAAGCAAATATGGTGGAGTTGGTTGATGAAGAAACTCTTTTTTGAAAGTTGGTGAGAAGTGCACCAAGATGTGTTTGGAGAGACGTGCTCCAATGATTGCAGGTTGGTGAGAAGGGGTATCAACAGGAATGTGAGAAATGGATCAATTGGTGAAGAGAAGTGCTTCACAAAATATTTTGAAGATGGGGAAAGGTGCTCCTGAAAATTTGAATGTCCAACTTTGAATCAAGAGAGGGTGTTGGAAGTTGATTCAAAGTCTGAATTAGTCTTTAAGTTGTTTTAGTCCTGCAGATTCTGTAGAATAGTTTCCTAATTTTATTCTACTTAGTTATGGCCAAAATATCTGGTTCTACTGAAGATTTTTTTTAATTTTCAGTTTATATGTAAGCTTGTATAAAGGCATGATCAGATAGAATAAACTGAGATAACATACAGAAAATTCATCGATCTTTCTTGCTCACTTTTTCCTATCGTTTCTGTCCAAAATTACAACGTGGTATCAGAGCCAAATTCTGGACTTGTGACTTAGAAAGAAAAATCCTTAAGATATGAAACCTATGGCCTCCAATAACACAACACCTCTTGCTCTCCCCAATTTCAATGGTAAAAACTATCAAGTTTGGGCTGTCAAAATGGAAGCTCACTTGAGAGGGCATTGTTTGTGGCAATGGGCTGATACTGTATGACAACTACCACCTTTAAGAAACAATGCAACGCTCAATCAAATTAGAGCCCATGAAGAAGAAGAAGTAAAAACTGTAAGAGCTTTATCATTGATTCATGTTGTTGTGTCAGAAATAGTTTTCATGAGAATTATGACTTGTGAAACAACTAAGGAAGCTTAGGACATGCTGAAAGAATTATATCAAGGCAATGATAGTACAAGAAAGATGGAAGTGTTGAATCTCAAAAGAGATTTTGAGACTTTAAGCATGAAGGAGCAGGAGACTATACTGGAATATTCTGATAGCTTGAAGAAGGTGGTGAATAAAATTTCACTGTTAGGTGAAGATCTACCA
>JANQAP020000158.1:3399331-3419134 GCA_026874005.2 Erythroxylum coriaceum
CTTATAAGTCATTTTACACATAAACAGCCAATACTAAACAGCTAATTTTGCCAAACATCTCTAACAAACAGCTAATATAATCCGTTGGTCAAATCAACTAATAGCTGATAGAATCAGCTAATAGCTAATACAATCAGCTGACTGCCAAACAGAGCCAAATTGAATTGATATTTGTCCATGAGGGTCAATAATTGAATAGGCTCTTCCAAGATGTGAATCTTATGTATGCTTCATTACTACATGGGTCGTAAAGTTCAAGAAATATTTCTATAGTAAGTGTTCTTTGGACCTTGTTGAAGCCCATTAGAACCAAACGGTCAAGATTATCAGTTTCGGGTCGAATAAAACTGCCAGCCCGACCCGATCACATCGAGAATGAGTCAACACAAATGTCCCGACCCAAGGGGTCATTCATCCGAAACCAGCACGGCACGTTTCATAAGATTATTGTATTGCAGTTTGAAGATGATGAGAATCACGAAACCTCCCAGGTAATAAAAACCATCCCAATTCAAGGTAGCTGTTGTATAAATTTTGACTTTGGAACAATAATCAAACCAAGCGTCAGAACCGGAATAAGCTCAGTTTACTTTGAAATTTTGAGTTGAATCAATCCTTTTTTTAATTTTAGATTTCTGGCAATATAAAACTCGAAATTTTTAAATAAAATAATATTATTTTTAATTTTTAAAATTTAAAAATATATTTAAATAGACTCAGGTGTGCTTGGTTCAATAATAATTCTTTTTATTTTAATAATTACATAATTTGTTTAATGAAATATAGAAGTCAGCAAATTAATAAAGTTATTTACATATAAAAAAATTAAAAACAGTTAACTGGAAAATTAAGGATAGAAGAATGGAGGAGAATATGCTCCAGACCGGTTTATTGTGTTCTTGCAGAATTTGAAATCACATTCTGACACGCCAAATCGGTTTATGATAAAACATTTTTTAATTAATTATTATTTTCTTCTTACTTCAACGCATGCTTGCTCTCCTCTTCTCTCCCTATCCTCCGCCTTCATTTCTCTCAGGTAATTTTCCCTCTCTCTCTCTCTCTGATATGTTTATATTGCGTTGGAAATTTGTGAGTGCTTTGTTTTGGTTTTGTTTTATTGTTCGTTGTGTTTTGAGACTTGAGTTGTTCTAGTGTAAACCCTAGTGCTCTGTTTGGATGTGGTGAAATTGGTACATTCAACTGGTTAACCACCTGATATGTATGTGTGTATGTATCGGAATTGCTTTAGCTTGTGGTAGTTTGTTCAGTTTCGGTGCGCGCATTGAATTTTATTATAATCATGTCTATTTCTATTCTTATGTTAACGTTTCGCTTTGCTTGATATTTTTATTTTATTGTTGTTTTGGTTGCTTGCTCAGAATCCTGGAACTTGTCATTGCGGCAGTTTGGGGCTTGCGGAGTGCTGTGGCTTGTTGTATAAAATTTGAGGAAACTCTCGAGTTACTTGTATTGAGAGTGTTAATTGCGCAATGCCCTCTGATTTGTTAGCTGCATTCAAAATGGAGAGAGTGAGGACTATCTTGACATATACGAGTCCTTATCCTCACGAGCATTCGCGCCATGCCATCATTGCGGTGGCTGTTGGTTGCTTATTCTTTATCTCTTCGGATAATATGCATACCCTTGTAGACAAACTGGACAAGAATGTTAAATGGTGGTCTATGTATGCTTGCCTGCTTGGTTTCTTTTATTTCTTTTCTTCACCATTCTTAGGGAAGAAGTTAAAACCCAGCTACTCAAATTTCAGTCGCTGGTAAGTTTGTATTTAGTGAAATTATCAGGTTTTTACTACATGGCTGATGTGTTTATTTGGACCTTGAGTTATTCATTTCTTCCACAATGTCAGTGCAGGTATATTGTTTGGATATTTGTTGCGGCTTTATATCATCTTCCTAGTTTTCAGTCTATGGGAGTAGATTTGAGGATGAATTTGTCCCTGTTCTTGACAATTTATGTGTCATCAATTTTGTTTCTTCTTGTCTTCCACGTCATTTTTTATGGCCTGTGGTACATTGGTATTGTTTCCCGTGTTGCTGGAAGAAGGCCAGAGATCTTGACCATTCTCCAAAATTGTGCTGTAAGTGTTCTAAGCCACATTTGGTGCTTCCACGTGAAGTGGTTTTGCTTCTACTGTAAATTCTTATTCGTAACTTGAATCCATTATCTTTGGATTAGGTCCTCAGTGTAGCCTGCTGTGTGTTCTATAGCCACTGCGGTAATCTTGCTATCACGAGACATAAGCTGCCCAAAAGAAGCAACACTGGTTGGTTTCCTTTGAGGAAGAATGGTGAGGGAAATACATGGTTTGCAAAGTTTCGCATGGATGAGTTAAAGGACCAGGTCTGCTCATCTTGGTTTGCTCCAGTTGGGTCAGCAAGTGACTATCCGCTTTTGTCCAAATGGGTTATTTATGGGGAGGTAAAGCTATAAGTTCCAAGGATTTTTATCATCTTATTCAATGCTCTAAACATATTGACGTGGTAGGTTTTGTTCAATGCAAATCCCTCTCATGTTTTCTTCAACTACTTGCAGTTAGGTTGCAAAGCAAGTGAATGTGCTGGGTCATCTGATGAAATTTCTCCAATATACTCATTGTGGGCAACATTTATTGGCCTTTACATTGCCAACTATGTAGTGGAAAGGTCAACTGGGTAAGTAGTGATTGATATCATTTTCTGTGTTATTATTCTATTACCCATTTCACTAAAGGATTCTCAATGACAACTGATTGGTTAAGGTTCTTCTTCTTGTCTTTTTGGTATTCTAGCCTCACAAGTTCTAAAAATGTTGTACTAGGAGAAGGGTGGTATTTTCGTTTTGCTTTAAAAATCTTCTTCCTTGATAACAGAGGAAGGTTGTTTTTTTCTACTTTTTCTTGAATTCACCATTAGATAACTATTCTGTCAGGGATATAAATAAAACATGATTCTGGCAGTCCATTGTGCATATTTCACTCCATGGGTGATGATTGAATTATACCTACTTTCAGAGTGTCATTTGGCTATGTGTTATGCTTGCTCTTGCTTCTGTTCCTCTTACTGTATTTAGCTTCCCTTCCAATTCATTCAGTTCTGGGAAAATGTATAGGTGGGCTCTTACTCACCCTTTGTCAGTTCAAGAGTATGAGGAATTGAAGAAGAAGCAGATGAAGCCTGATTTCCTGGACATGGTTCCATGGTATTCAGGGTATATGCTTGTTGCCTTACTTTCCTTGGTTTCGTCACTAATGTCATTTTTGGGTGCTTTTCTATTAGCTTTCCTGAATTGTCAATGTCTATATGTTGCAGAACTTCTGCTGATCTGTTCAAGACAGCATTTGACCTCTTGGTATCAGTTACAGTATTTGTTGGCCGCTTTGACATGCGCATGATGCAGGTAGTGATACTGCTGTCCGATATCAGTTCATGTGTTGTGTTTGTCTGTTTTAATTCTTCAGATATGTTTTGCCCCGTTTCCCTTCATGCTAGTAATTCAATTCAGCCATATGACATAATTTCCTGGCGAGGCAATGTTCTTGGAAAAGTCTGTCATAGCTACAAGTTTGGTGTTACTAGTGGCCAAGGTTTTGGTTGTCACTAATAGAGGGGAAATGTGTTACTTGACAATAAACATATCTTTTCTTCAAAGTTCTGAAAATGTCATTAGAAAATAATATTATCATTTTACATGCCATTTTTAACTGGTATCCTTTATAATCTTTATGCTAAGATGATTGCTGAAGCTCAAATTAATGGTTGATTCTAGTCTTATTGTTCCTTTTGCATTTTTTGTTAAAGATTGATCATACTTGGTGACATCTATCTCCTCACTTGTGTTTCATCAGGCAGCAATGAACAACGTGCAAGATGGGGCTGAAGGAGATACATTATATGATCATTTTAGTGAAAAGGAAGATATCTGGTTTGACTTCATGGCTGATACTGGTGATGGGGGAAATTCATCTTATACTGTTGCACGGTTACTTGCACAGCCTTCCATTTGTCTCACAAGTGGTGATTCTTTGCCACGCGGAAACTTTCTTCTCATAGGAGGGGATCTTGCGTAAGTTTATGGTGTTTCTTGCATATAATGATATGATTGTTTGTTGCAGATTTTATTGGTTTATTTGCAAGTTAAACTTTTCATATTTTTGTCTGACAGTTTTTGGCCCTAAAATGATTCAGCATGTAAAGTGCTTGAATGCCATTATTCAACACTTGCTATTGGAGGGTTTTGTTAATTCTCTGGTTTAGACCATAAAATAAGGGATATGGAGATGTAATTTTATCTTATAACACAATGATGCTTTTTGGAAAACTTACTTCACATTTGGTATTACTTTTTCTTAACCAGGGCTTGGTTTCTTCCTGAAAGAATAAACAGGTTAATATTGGTACAGGAATTGCTTGTTGGCATTCATGTGCACCAGAAGATAGTTATAAAAAGTAGGTGTCTATGTGTGCGTGAGAATTCATGTATACTTCTAAAGGTTTTTATTAATCTCGTGCTTCATAAATATAAACCCTTTCTGATGGATGGATATAAAAAGTTTGGTGTCTATGTTTGTGTGAGCATTCATGTATACTTCTAAAGGTTTTTATTAATATCGTGCTTCATGAATATAACCCTTTTCTGATGGATGGTCATGTTTCTGGTGTAGATATCCTAATCCATCAGCATTCACATATGAGAAGCGCCTGTTTCGTCCGTTTGAATATGCTCTGCAACCCCCACCATGGCATATGCCAGAGCATATAGCTCACAAGCCTGAGCTACCCCGTGGAGTGTCTGAACTGAAGCAATATGATGGACCTCAGTGTTTTGTCATTCCTGGAAATCACGGTTGGTTTCCATTTGGGTTTTTTAAGTTTGATCTTTCCTGGGCAAGAAGAGTTCTTAGAATATTTGTTTGAGTGCATATTTGCTGACGTGGTTTCTTTAACCTAGCCACTAATACATGTTTCCTTACCCGGGCCTGGTTTCTTATGATGGAATGACGTTCATTCTAGTTTATTTCAAGTCATTCTGTTTTGGGTTTTGCAGATTGGTTTGATGGGCTTCATACTTTCATGAGGCATATCTGTCACAAGAGCTGGTTGGGCGGTTGGTTCATGCCTCAGAAGAAGAGTTATTTTGCCTTGCAACTCCCCAAACGATGGTGGGTCTTCGGTCTTGATTTAGCACTTCATAATGACATCGATGTGTACCAGTTCAAATTTTTTGCAGAATTAATAAAAGAGAAGGTATTTTTTTTTCAATTTTTTGGTTAGTTTCATTGATTCTGGGACTGAATCTACTGAAGAAGATACGACACCTTTCTGATACCTTTCATATTTCCATGCATTGGACTTTTACAATGACTTTTAGAGAGTTTATATTTTGAAATTCTTTGATAGGGAGTTATTTCATTCTGCAACACGAGTTTTTCATTCCTGTTATGATATGTTTCTGGTCTTTGAGATTTATTGATACGTTGGTTATTGGCCACTTCTAGGTTAGGCTAACTTCTGTGGCATGTTATCATGTCTTTACATATGCTAGTAATGAATAAGAAGATCCTCATTTCACCATTGTTGATTCAGGTTGGGGAGAATGATTCTGTCATCATCATTACGCATGAACCTAATTGGCTTCTTGATTGGTACTGGAATGATGTTTCTGGAAAGAATGTCTCTCACCTTATATGTGACTATTTGAAACGAAGGTGCAAGCTTCGGGTGGCTGGAGACTTGCATCATTACATGCGCCATTCATATGTTCCATCTGATGGACCTGTTTATGTGCAACATCTACTTGTCAATGGCTGCGGTGGTGCATTTTTACATCCCACCCATGTCTTCAGCAATTTCAAGAAATACCATGGTACCACCTATGAGACCAAGGCTGCTTATCCTTCTATAGAAGATTCAACCAGGGTGATTCTCTTATGATGATTTAGGGTTTTTGATTCTTTATGGTGTATTCCTTTTTTTTTTTTGCTTCCATTTCTTGGTTACTTAGCTTCTTAGTAATTTGATGCAGATTGCACTAGGAAACATTTTAAAGTTTCGAAAGAAGAACTGGCAATTTGATTTCATTGGAGGCATTATTTACTTTGTGTTAAGCTTCTCAATGTTCCCACAGGTGAGTCTCCTCAGTGATTCTTTAATACCACAAACTTGACTATATGGGGCAGTAGTGAGAAAATGAGTCTTTCCTATTTGTTAACTTTTTCTCGTGAACTTGCTTGCACTTCCTAAAACTTTAGATATGATGCTATTTGTTGCTTTCAGCCATACTCTGCAAGGTTTGTAGCGTATACTTCTGTCAGAAAGTATATAAGAATTGACTTATTTCCCCTTTTAATTTCCAGTGCAAGCTTGACCACATCTTGCAAGCTGATACATTTTCCAGTCACTTGACAAGTTTCTTTGTCACAGTCTGGAATTCTTTTTTGCATGTGCTGGGGGAGTCTTATGTCTCTTTAGCAGGTGCTCTAGTATTGCTAGCAGCAGCAATTGCTTTTGTCCCTTCCAAAACATCTCGAAGGAAACGAGCCATTATTGGAATTCTTCATGTGTTATCACATCTGGCAGCAGCTTTGATTCTTATGCTGCTCTTAGAAGTGGGTGTTGAAACATGTATCAGGCATAAGCTACTTGCAACTTCAGGCAAGATTCTCCCTTTTTCTTTTTGTATTTATGGACCTTTCTATTCATGGACATTTAATTTCAGTTGCTTGTGTCTAAAATGGTCATGAATGTGATGAAAGAGATTGTTATTTGAGTACTTAATGAGTTATGTGCTGTATTTGTCATCTTATCCCTCAATTTAGAAGACCATATCTTTCACCCCTTGTATAGTTTCTACTTCAAAAGTGAAGATTCTATAGTGGTCCAAAATTTAGTTGTGGTTATTGATTATGTGATGTTTGTTGATGACTTCTTCCAGGTTATCACACATTATACCAGTGGTACCGAACTGTGGAAAGTAAGCATTTTCCAGATCCCACTGGCCTTCGAGCTCGTATAGAGAAGTGGACATTTGGCCTTTATCCAGCATGCATCAAGTATCTTATGTCTGCATTCGATGTTCCTGAGGTAGGACACTCATCTATGTTGTAGATTTGTAGTGTTACCACTTGGATAATGTTATATACTCACCAGAGATTGTCAGGTCATGGCTGTCACACGGAGCAATATTTGCAAGAATGGATTGAAGTCCCTATCACGAGGGGGTGCTATAATTTATTACGCTTCCGTGTTCCTCTACTTCTGGGTTTTCTCAACTCCTGTTGTTTCTCTCATTTTTGGAAGTTACCTCTACATCTGCATTAATTGGCTTCATTTACACTTTGACGAGGCCTTCTCCTCCCTCCGAATTGCTAATTACAAAGCGTTTACGCGATTTCACATCACTAAGGATGGGGATCTTGAAGTTTTCACGCTTGCAGTTGATAAGGTAAGAAGCCATGCTCTATGTTTCCATCTCATCTTTTATTCCCTGTTTTAGTTGATACAAGAAGCAGAAATATCAACTTTGCAAAAACTTAAGTAGAAATATTATCATGTTATTAATTCAAAAGCAAGTACTTCTTGTAGGCTATCTACATTGATTTATATATTTAATGAGGCCAGAATTATGAAGTGCAATACGTTGGTGATGGTTTAGTGATGTTGCAATACTGTTCTCTACTAAAAATATTTATGACTTGGTGTTAATAGCTGCAGTTTTCATGCTAAAAACTGGAATTAACGTAATGATGCCCAATTTTCTTGTCTCTTTTAGTGCGCAAGGATCTTATAATTATTGCTTCTTTCTATGTTAATGGTATATTTTGTGTTAAAAATGCTTGGCATGTCCACAAGCAGGTATCTGACAAACTACCCTTTGATCTATATGCTTCATAAAAGTTTGAAGAAGTTTCCTCGTTGGTCCTGCTTATATGTTAATGAACTTCTCGCCTTATATGGTAGATTGTTTTACTAAAATCTCCCCCATATGTCCTTTTATCAGAAATGAGTCATTAATGGTTAGCTAATATACATGTTGTTGCCTGTAACTTCTGTCTACATGTTGCTAATTTGATATGACAAACAGGTTCCAAAAGAATGGAAACTGGATTCACTTTGGGATGCGGAGCCAAAACTACCACAGCAGTTGAGCCACCGTCGAAGATTTCCTAGCAAATGGAGTGCATCGTCTCCTCAGCAGGACCCGCTGAATACCGTTAAAATAGTTGACCAATTTGTTATTAGACAAACAGAAGAATCGGACTTTGTAGCAAGCAACGGCTCAGTCATACACTGATCTTGCTATTGGAATTTGTCTTAGGTATGTAATATGATGTAGGAAGAATAGGGAGATAAAAGGGCCAATCAACAATGGAAGAAAAGTTGTTCAGGAGATGATTGTCATTTTTCATATTGGTTTTCTGGCGGCGTTCCATTCCATTTTTGTGTATAGTCAAAGGAAAATGTAGAAGAAAAAAGGACTTACGTCTTGGTAAATGATCCAATTTGTATACATTGTACGGAATCTAGTCAAGTCACTGATCTGTTACCAGATTGTGGAATACAGTAAAATGAGAAAACAGATGATCTTAGTAACCCTTTTTTCTTTTTTTGTGTGTGTAGCAATTTATTCTAAGAAATAGCTTAAGAAAATTGGTAGAATTTTCCTATTCACAAAGGAAAGGAAAATGAGAAAAATAATACTGAGGATCACTTCTGAGATGGATCATTTTATATCTCTTGCCGGCTTGGTTGGATTCAGCGGAGTTCATTCCTGTTAATGCAATTTGTAACTCTGAGCAAATTGCCGGTGATAAGCGAGAGGTAAATGCAACTACTTGGAGTCAGTAGTTCGTATAGCTCGGTGTCAAGGAAATTCAAGAGTAAGGATTCAGTTATGTGACGTCCTAAAATATGAAGAACAAGACAGATCATTTGCTCTGAATCTCTGTTCCTGTAGCTATGAAAAGTGAGCATCCACGTGAACGATGAAGTTAATCAAAGCTCTTTACAGACTTGTTATGGGAATAAGTAACTGATTCAAAAGCTTTCATATGAGGTTTTGAATATGCAAAGCAAAGGCGATCTGTGAATCTTAACTTGGCGGCTAGTTAGCTCTATGAAGTCCAGCACTTCTTTTAGTTTCTGAAGCGCCACAAGATTTGAACCGTAAGATCGACACCTATAATGAACAACAGGCTCTTGTGCTGCAGCAACAATCCCTACAATTATTGGTTATAGATACTCATCACATACAAGAAATTTGTGGAAAAAGAACAAGCTGCCTTTGGATTCTGTTACAACGTAATTTGATCAGAAGTTTACATTGTTCGGATGAAGGCATTGTTAATGTTCGAGGAGCTAATGAAGGAGAAAATCAATATATTTGAATGGAACATCATTGAAGCAAGTACTGGTTAAGCACCCATTTGATTCCAGCAGAGCTCATTCGTGGAAGCACTACTGAACCAGTCAAGATTGTATACTTTTTGCAATACTTTCACAATTGCAGAAACATTGACCCTTCTTTCTTTGGTTCCAAAAATTTCACCATTCCTGATCTTTGCGAGTATCAAACTAGGATGCAGGCACATTCTTCCCTGAAAATGTATTTATAATCAAATAACAGGAGATGAAACCAAGATAGCAATGATTTTTAATTCTTATCAGGTACCTGTCAAATGTTTCAGGTTTTCGGGTAAAAGACGTAGGGAAGTTCCTATTGTTCAATACCCTTAAGTATTAATTGATTGTTCCAATATTCTGATCTTCAGAACTTTGACGGTTCCTTAAATGCTTATTTCCTTTATACATATGGAACAACTATAAACTTCACATATCATATAGATAATATTTCTTAGGAGCCTTCAATGAATCCTGGAATTTGAAAGTTAATCCAGATGTTGGACATGATCATGAATCTATAATTGGAAAACAAAATGAAAATTCTTGTTAAAGAAGAAAGAGTTTCAGAATTTTCATTTCTGGAACTGCCATGCTGAATAAAAGGTTTGTATTAATTAAAGAGGACCTTCTTCTGCTTCCAGGGTACTCTAATGCTTAGGTAAGAATCTACATTCTACAAAAACTGTTACTATATATATATATATATATTATTGTGCAATAATTAAGAATGAGTTTAGTTGACAATAATGTCTAAAACGATGGTGTTTTGTTCAAATTGAATTAACATTATTTAGTTACTGAACAAAAAAATATAGTTTTCATTAGGACTAAATTAGATGGATTTGTTAAGAGCAAAAGCCTATTCAACTCAAGAAATATCAACCCTATATATATGGGAAACCATATGAGAAGTTATCAAAAAGTTCAAAAGCCATTTAATGCTAGATTCGGAACTACTGAATAAGTTCATTCATATAAAAATTCAAAATAGAAATTATATAGAGTGTGAGTAAGAAAATACAACACTTAATGAAAGTCTCGCTTATATGCAAGATACGAAGAAGTTCAATAGTACGTAATCTTATCCCTGTAAAAAGCGTAAGGAGATATAAATGAAAATTGTGTTTCAAGTTAGAATCTTACTTGTTAAAGTAATATAAATCATATGGATTTTCACCTCAAAAAGATAAGAGTTGATGTACATCAACTTGTGTGGAGTTTCAGAGAAGTGAAGTGTTGATTTATAATAACTCGAATGTATTCAACTAAGTTTAGGAACATGAATAATGTTGGACGAAAAATAACATGGCTACACTGTATAGAATATGATATTTGAATAATTTAATATATAAATTTGTTATTGTCAATCTGATTTACTTGAAGCTATACTTGAGGTTGGCTCTGCCGAGGAATTGATCAACTTGTGACATGCAATATATACAAGAGAAAGAAAAGAACACCATGGACACTTCATGAAGATTAAGTTCTTATGAAAGCTAACCCTCCACAACTTTTGGAGGTCTCTTGCATGAAATTAACGTTATCAATCCGCATGCAGCATCATAGGTGAATTGGCGATCTGTACCATCTTGAGAGTTGAGATAGAAAGTAGACCAAGGTCTGAAAGAAAAAGCCTTGGATATGATTGAGAAACAGGAAGCTTAGGTGGGACTGCTATTCTGTGAATCTGAAACAAGAGCTTCTGCACGAAAGTTAAAACAGTTTTTAGATCAAAACTTGCAATGACGAACAACCGAGGCTTGAATTTATGCCCAGAGAAGAGGATCTCGTTTAACTCAATGATCGGTATGTTTCCGATTTCAATGCATTAGAAATTTGTTGAGTTTGGACAGAGATAAGGAGAGCAGCCATTGACATTACCTGCAGTAAATCAAAGAGAAACAAAGCCTTCAAATCCTAGATTTCACCCTTAGCACATTGCAGATCCAACAATGTTCTACAAACCATACTGCGTGAGCTTACTGCTTTTCTTAAAACTTATGGCGGACTTGGAGTGGGCATAAATCTCTCTTTGTAAAAGATTTTTGTAGGTAGCTATAGTATCAGAACATTAGGAGAGTCAACACTTCATCATAAAGCATAAGGGTAAATAAAAGATGAAAGATATTTAAGCATTACCAGGTCCAAGCTCTCATAGGTCATGAAAGAAATAGGCTTCACAAGATGATCAGCCTGACAATCTGCCCCAAATACCGAAATGACTTTGTTGCTTCCTTTAAGCATCTGTTTTTCACATCTCTAGACCAGTGCTGCAAAATTTGGTGTCATAACCACCAAATTGATACTATCAATTCACATACAAACAGAAATTTCAGGTAACTAACCTCGCCAAGCATGTTGAGCGTCTCACGCACACTCTTCAACATTTCTTGGGCATCACCATCCCATCTATGGAACTCCAGATCTCTTCCTTCAAAAAGCTTGTCAGAAACCTGTAAACAATAAACTAAGAGGTCATTTGGTCGATCTAATTCCGAAGTTAACAATTTTACATACCAAGTGTTTTGGAAAGGAAAAACAAGATCATGTTTCAACCAAACATTAGGTGATGGCAACAGCAAAAATAGGACATGGAATTACGGAAACATTCATAAAATATATAGGCAAATAGAATGTTGTTGATCATATTAAAGGCCTGATTTTGGCAGCAAGTCAAAATACAATTGCACAACTATATTCAATCAAGTCTGTGAGTCAAAAGGATGCTCAGCAGCCTCGGTGAGCACAGAGCATACTTGTCTTGTTATAACTTGACCACCAGCTACATGCGAGAAGTATATGTTGTAGAAATGACAGAGAAACAACGGGGCACTCTTCTCTGCAAGCTCCTCCAAATACTCGGCATAGGAAACTCCTGGAGCACTGGGTTGAGGTATTGCAACATCCTTTTGGCTAAACCAGTCTAGATCTTTTGCAAGACTCTTTGATCTTTCCAAGCCATTATTTCTAAAATATGCATCTGCACATTGGACACAAGCAAACATTGCATAACCACGAAATCACTTCAAGCCAAGGAACATTCACTACACAAGCGAATTTTCCCATTAGCTCATAAAAATCAAAGAGTGAATCAAAGCCTGATTAGAGGAAAAGAAAATACCCAAGTAAGATTATTCTTCATGAAGAAAGCTCAAAGATGGAAGAAGACTAGAAACAATCTAACCCAAAAACAAAAGCACTTACAAGTTTAACAGGATTGACCAAGCCAGTGAAGATAAACGAGAAAGAAAAGGAACACTTGGGAAAAGTAGAGAGCATATTAAAAACTCACAAGAAACGTCATCGGACTTATCAATAATACGTTCGACCGTGTCAAAGACCAGTTTGCTGTCAACCATATACTTGACGAAGCCTTCCATACTGGGCAACCAACTCGCCTTGTCACTATTTCTGTCTTCGACTCGTTCTTCTTCGACAACATCTTCTTGTTCTTGTTTCACGCTCTCGTCTTCAGAATCAAGGGAACCATCGTCAGAATTAACAGTGGTCTTACTGTAAGTATACTTGCCATTAATGTTACGAAGCCTCATGGCCACAAATCTCATCTCTTCAGTGATGCCCTTGCTCTCTCCTGGATAAGCTTTCCTATACCTTCTTCTCTTCTTAACAACTGGAGGTCCCACACTAGTTGTTGCTATTGTCGTCGTCGAATTCGTCGTTGTTGTTTCGGGATTAATGCAACATGTTATACGCGGCCCCGGAGCATATCTTGTTCTTGCGACGTTTCCGTTCAGAGTCAGGCTCCTCCCGAGCTTCAGACATTGTGATGGAAACAGGGAAAACTGTACAAAAGATTCCAATGCTGGTGCCACCGCCGCATACGGCGGTTTGGATGACGTCAAGGAGAAAAGTTTCATATCCAATAGTGATAACAACTTCCAAGCCCTAAACCACTCCGATCACTCCAGCTCTTGAGATATTTAGAAGAGATGACGGGTGATGAGGATCTTCTATCTCTCGGCCGAAAAGTACACTTTCCTAACCCAAATTTAGAGCCCAAAAACTGGATTTCCTATTTCAGTTGGGTCCAATATTGTAGCCTCTGAACAATTGCAAATATGATGAACAGAGTAAAAGGTATCAGAGAGTTTCATGTCAAAGGGATTGCTTTTCAATTGCTTCAGGAATTTCAAACAATAATTTTTCTTTCAATCTGTACAACGTGTAAACCTAACATAAAGAAAGGTCATTTACAAGTTGACAAGGAGAATGTGACAATGATATTACAGGGTTTCTATGTACAGCTCCCAATGAAGCTAAATTAGTAAGTACTGTACAACAAATTCCTCTGGTTAATGTGTAAAATGAAGATGGTCAATGAACAGAGTCTTGTAGCTGACGTAGTCTGATCAGCGAATCTAATCCTCTTCTGGAAGTGTATGGTGATTTTATATGTTGTCGAGGTCTAACACAAGCAGATCTAACAGCCAGCTGTCTTGCAGAATGCATTTATACATGCGGACCTGGCCATCAAATCCAAGCTAATTCTACTTTCCATCTTAGAATTTTCTTTTTCTCCCTTTTTTTTTGTGATACTGTAGCATTTAAAATGGATCATCTTTTCATGAATAACGGGCCTTCAGCATTTGCAGGAACTCCAATGTCTTCGTATAGGATGGATCCGAGCGACTAACTGGCTTGCATGAATTTACATGATCAGTTGACTCTAATACCTGTAATAAAATTTTAACAACCAAATAATGAAGATACATGTTAAAAAGGATAACAATGCACCAATAATAAATGAATAGAACACTCATCCCACAACATTAATTTGATTAGATCGATCTGCAAGCCATCAAGTAAGTATTTAAACTCATGCACCAAATCTCTATGTACATCCGAGTTTGATGGAGAAAGCCCTGCAGTAATTATACTTACCACAAGTTCACCATATCCAGGATATGCAGATTCAATGGGTACAATTTCCATCCTGAAGGCCCATCCTCCATAGCCCTCAACAAGTGGAGTGACCTTGGTCTAAGATGCAACAACAGGCAACCAATTAGGCTCATATAAAGCACATACACAGAGTCCGCGAGAAAGCGAGGAGTATAGGAGTTGGAATTCGTTTTTGGTGAGATATAAGAATGGAACTTATTTGCAAATATTTGGTTTAGTTGGAAACATATATATTACCTCACAGAAACTTAGAACTTCAAGCAGCCTTTTCCTATGAAGGTTGCGAATAAAGTCATTCAGTTCCACAAGCCTTGGAGAACCACTTCTCAGCTCCCCGATCTAATAAAGTGAATTCAAAACATTATCAACAGTAACTAATGCATGATTCCACAAGATCAACTAATATCATGAAATCAAAACGGACAAATCAGTTAAATTGTATACTAACTGATGGAGCAGGGCGCAAAACAAGGCCCATCCGCCAAGGCATATCTGCTAGTTTGCTGCCAAAGTGTGGACAACTATAGAACACCTAAAATCAGGGGCAGTACAAAATGTCATCAACCAACAAAGAAATCAAAACTTGCAATGTCAATGATAAAGTTCATATATATGCTTCGCATTGCAAAATGAGCTTACAACTCCAACTGTGTTTTTCACAAGATTATCAATATTCTCCGCCTTCGCTCTGTACAGCATTTGCTTCACAACCAGACCTCCCATGCTGCAGATATAGACAAATATTACTTCAAAGGGGTCCCTTTTCAATCCAAATGTATAAAGACCAGCCTAGCCGAAGAAAGGAAGAGAATCTCAAGTTTCCATTATCACTGAATACCTATCAAACAACTATTAACTAGGCAATAGCTCTGAAAAATTTAAGGCCTGCAGCATTCAATGCATCAAAGGTGGTACTTTAACATCGCCTCATAAAAATGCCTCTTAAGAACTACTAAAACCTGGCAATCTTCTCAACCAAACTTGTGCACATTTACAAACAACCTCATTTCTGCATAATATTTTCCAATCATCAATCTCAACATCCCAGTTGTTAGACACATGATGTAACAAAACGTGAACAAAGTGTAAACCTACAGAGGCTCATGTATAATTTGGTGTAAGGTACATGAATAACAGACCATAGTACCATATCATGACAAATGTTACCTGTGAGTTACAAACACAACAGGCCGATTCCCAACACCAGCAGCAACAAGTTTATCCAATATGTTTGCGCTTACTTCCTGCACAATGAGAACATAAATGTTTAGTATTTGAAATGGTCAAGCATTCAGGAAAAAAATATCACAATAAGAAGTATTAAAAACAATTAAGAAACATCAATTAGATAGGCACTAGCTTATAGAAGCAAAGACAAAATTCCTAGAAAGATGTTCTATGACGTCATTTGCCGTTGGGTATTACTTAACAAACTTGGGACACTCAGAAATTGTACAGTTAAAAAGACCAGAATTCTAGTTGCTTGTAAGGTGTCAAAGAGAAAGTGCCAACCTGAAGTGGAAGGCTAGCTCCAGACCATTGTGTAAGATTCGACTGCATCAGAAATTCATTCAGGACTTGAGAAGATTATCAAATAACAAATAACAAAAGATCACCTCAAATCATTAAAGCCCGTAGCAAACAAGAAACAATTCTATTTTCAAGGCAGTTAATTAAAACAAGCAGTTAAGATCTGCACAAAGAACAAACTACAACAAAACAAACCTTGTACTTGATGGTGAACAAACGAGCTTCAGGGAAATCAGATGAAAGCCATTCAGCAGGCCAAAAAGTTCCTTGCTTCCCAGCTTCCTCATCTATTTTCTCCACCAAGCCAGACTTAGTTGAAGTTTTGTCATCGGCTAATCGCCAAGTCTTGTAAGGTCCACCACGCAAACCATGGATAAAGACAATATCTAGTTGTGGAACACCTGATTCAGAATCAAATTGGGATTCCCTGGAAGAAGTAGGCGCATTGCCAACATTTGAAGTTGTGGTTAGACCCTCAATATCAACAGAATCAACCCCAGATAAAAGATTGTCCTTTCGACCCCTTTCACTATCTATTGTCTCACAATGCTTCCAATGGAGCTGCCCAGGATTGATCAAAAATATCATGTCACTATATCGAGGACAAGAGCTATTCTTGTTCATACGTACATCAATAGTATTTCTATTTAAAGAGTCTTTCCCTGATTGTGGGCTGCAGAGAACATTTAGGAACACTGCTCTAGCATAACTTTGTAGTTTATGGTCAGTGCAACCTGGGATCCTCCCACTAGCACAATCATCTAGCCATTTACACCAAATTTTGTCTGCTCGAATAACATTCTGAACTTTGGGAAGGACTGAGAGAATAGTCAACAGTCTAGCAGCATGCCTTCGTAAGTGAGCTGTGTTTGGAACATGAAGACTTGATGGTTCACTACTGCCGTTATGAAAAGATTCAGCAGGAGCATTGGAAACCCGTTCTGGTGCCTCAAGGGCTATAGATGCATCGTAAGCTTCAATTGCAGCCAGTTTCTCATAGTCATCGCATAAGAGAAAGCGCCTAAGCAAACACAAAACTCCAAATTCGGTTACTTTTCCTTGACATAAGGAGTCCTCCACACAAAGTTCAGTGAGAGTTTTTAATGCCTTAAGGGTTGCTAGAGCAGAATCTGCTGCATTAGATTTAGACATAGTATCTTTCTTCAAGTTTTTAGATGCTCCAGCAAAAGGCTCCAAAGAAAGAAAATCTGCCAGTGCAAATGTATCAACAGAATCAGAGGTTGCTGCCAGTTGTTTCCCAGCTAGATTCACTACTGCACTTGCCAGCTGATTAGCTGCTTGTGTAGCAGAAACGATCTTGGACTGATCAATTTGAGTCTGCAAAAGTTTGTTACACCATCAGCACAAGAAAAAACATGGTTGATGACAAAGTGCTAAGCACAGATGCAGAAAAATGTAGTTGACACAACCATTATCACCATCACAGAGTCTCAAAGACAAGAAATATGACCAAGTTAACCAGATTATGAACATAAAATCAGTGCTAGCACGTGTTAAATAAAATATGAGGCCAAACATTACAACCTTCACTTTGTCGCTACTAGGCTGACTGCCTGCTTTAACAGATGAAACCTTGCTGGGACTTAAAACTTCATTAAGCAGCATAGCTAACCATCCTTGAGAAATAGGTACTGAAGTTGGGCCATGGTCCTTGAGAATGCAAGAAAGGATTTTAGCAGCTGACAACTGAATGGTTTCAGAGGAAACTTTACCACAAACCCATGGGAGTAGAATGCCAGACCACCTTTGACTTTCTTCAAGAGATATATGCATGCCCCCATCCAAAAGTAACTCTAAGGCCCTCGCCAATGCTTCATTCACCTGCTTGTATTTTGTTGTCAGCTTAGCCGTTTCTCTCATCAGCTGAAGACCCTTCTCCATCACCACCTCCCGCGATTTGGAACTTTTCTCAATTGATAGCAAAAAGGGAGACAAGGCCACCTGAGCCAAAGGAATATCTTCATTTTTACTTGCCTGATGTATTGTTGCAAGAAGACTGGAACTCCAATCAGAAACAGAATCACTTAAGCACAGATTACGATCCTCCAACAGCAACTGAGCAACCAAGCTCCCATGCCATTTCACAGATCTCTCAGGTGCAATCAAAGCAGTCATCACAGCTTGCCCATCAAAATCCAGTTCTTGAATGTGGCATCTATTGGCTTCAGATGTCATTGCCCAATTAGCCAACGCCCATGCTGCAAAAGGCACAGCAACATGTTGACAATGAAGATCATCCCAAAGTCCAGGAAGCACCACAGTAGACGATAAGCTTTCTTGTCTTAGCGAACCATCATGCTTATGAAGCAAGACTGAACTTTTAGCACCAGAGTGCTCTAAATCCATAAGGGCACTAGTTCTCGAAAGCCCTACAGCGGTTGTACCTTCAAGAATTTTAATCCCAATACCCTTCACACCCTGTCCACCGTCTTCATCATCTTCATTTTCAGGCGGCTCATCCAAATGCAGCCCACCTTCTTTAATGACTTCAATGGCAGCAGCAATGTCTCTCATTGCAGCATTTCCGGGTAACAACTGCTTAAAATATTTCCTTTCTGAATTGTTGCAACTTGAAGTAACAATATCCATGATTGCATCCACAAGCATGCTCCTACCTTTCAAAGAATTAGAAATATCGAATGAACTACGTCTCGAATGCTGCTCCCACAGAAATTCAATATATTAATGACAAAAAAAAAGCACAAACACACAAATACACAACCTACAATGATAACTGATGCAGCATACAGTATTCCTATTAATCACAACAAAAAGGAAGGAGTCATTTTACACAAGAATCACCTTATTCTTAGGTTGACAAGAAAAAATAAAACGCAAGAGAAACGGCACCGCATGGGGCCTCCCGAGAACGTCCGCGGACACATTAGGATCCGTAATCAAGTAAGACAGCGCTCTCGCGGCCTCGGCCTGGGTCCCACTCCCGTCGGCCCCAGCCACCGTCTCCAGCAGCCAATCCACCACCTTCCCTCCCCCCGCCCCGACGAGGGCGACTCTACGCGCAGCATTCGCGGCCGCAATATCCGCCAGCAACGCGGCGACTTTTAGCTCAAATCCCACCCTCACCTCGTGGTTCGCCGACGACAGCACCGAGCTCAACGACTGCCACAGAACAGACGCGGCGACGCCGGTTTGCTTGAAGTGGTGGAAGAGCCTCTTCGCAGATTCGTTTGATTTGGAAACCGTCCGATCAATCGCGTCACGGAGAGGACTGCAATGGTGGTCGGAGTCGCGGTCGATAGACACGATGGCGTATGAGGCGACGACAGCAGAGGCGAGTGCAGCGGACAGAACGAGAAGAGGCGTACGGGACATATGGCTCGTGGACGGAACAGCGGTGGCTACGAGGGGGCTGTGGTGAAGGACAGGCGGTTGAGGAGGGGCATTACGGGAATTTGCAACATTGTTCGGGGGCTCAATTGGACTTTTGGAAGAAGAAGAAGAGGAGGAAAAGGAGCGAGGAAGCGGAAGGCGGTAGAAGCGTCGGGGACGAAGACAAATTCGGAGCATAACTAATTGTTTCTTAAAATATTTTTTAAAAAATATAAAAATATGGGGGAATTATAACAAAAGTGCTGAGACAAAGGAAAGATGTTCTTTCGCCTTAGTCTAAGGATAGTCTTCTCTTTCTTGTTTCAGAGAATGGCGGTGGCGCGTAACTCTTGAGTCTTGCGATTACCACGGAGAAGAATAGGAAGAAGAAACAATAATTTGTAACGTAATCAAATAAAAATGAGATTAGCGAATACTTGTAATTAGAATTAGAAACACTGTTAACACTTAATCACGTAAGTAGTTTATATAGTTCGGATTGGGAATTTTCTACGGAGGATATGCGCATCTTCTTTTACACGGTTTTGGGTGGGAAATGGGCCGTTTTCTAAGAATTTGGGTTGGTTTGGTTCGGGTT
>JANQAP020000158.1:3429362-3440817 GCA_026874005.2 Erythroxylum coriaceum
TAATTATTATTTATTATATAATGAAAATTAAAATTGTAATATTTTAAATATTTTATATTGTTCTTAATTTTATATTTCTATGATAATGATTGTCTTTTTTTATATAAATTGTGGTTACTATTTATATGTGAAATATTTTAAAATTATTGTTATTTCATATTAATTGTGATTATTATTTATTATTTTGATTTTTTGAGACAGGGTTAAAAATTTAGGACTATTTTGAAATTTTAAAAAAAATTTAAGGACTATTTTATAAATTTAAAAAATTACCAAAAACGATATCCATTATTGACCGATATCCATATAGTATCATATCAAAATTTAATCAGATACTAAATTCGATACAGTATTCATAACATTAGTCCTTAACGGTAAAAGATCAAATTTAATTGAAAATTTAGTTGAAGTTCCGCTGACACACCGAATTTAGAAAGATACAGTATTATGCAATACTCATGCCTAGTGGAGAGACAGAGACTCCTTACGCCTACTAACCGGCAAAATGTATTTAGCTTTGACATGTGATGTTAACGATAAAATAAAGCTTGATCCAGGATTATTGTTTACGTTTGTTTCCTAGGTCTACTGCTGTCTTGGAATGATGGATTAATATTATAAATCATTGTAAGCTTTTAATTTAATAAAATTGAGTTGATAAATTAACTATCTTTTGATTTATTAACTTGGATAAATAATTAAAAAATATGTTTATAGCATTAATAGCATTACTGTAACGTTTTACATAATTTAAAAGGAATAAAATTACTATTAAAATTAAAAAAATGACAAAAGAAAATTAATTATATTACCAGAGAACTAACTTTGTTTCAAGACCAAGCGGAGAGATGATTATGTTGATGTCATTTGTAAAGGGATACAAGAAGTTGTTCTTTGTTTGCCATTTGTAAACGAATACAAAGATCAAACTCAGCAGTCTTGTTACAGGAAACAGTGGAAAGAACAACAATTCCAATCCACAAAAGTTGATGGAAATCTACATCTAAAGACACCTTTAGCTTTATTTTCTGGAAATTGACATAAAACAACAGACTTCTTTATTGTGAGGTGCTCCAACTTTCAAGACAATGACGTGAGAGTAAATAAAACCTTACTTCTGGTTAACGAAGGAAGCCCAACGCTTGATCAAGACACGAGCATTCTCACAATGTGGGTCAAAGATGTGGAACACATGATCTTCTCCTTTTGTCTCCACTATCTCTGCTTTCCCCTTCCACCCACTTTTGATCAGTTCATCGTAATAAAGCTTCCCTCTTGAGCTCAATATGTCCTTCTCAGCAATAAATACAAGCACACTGTCACACGCCAAGTCGTTAAGACTGGGGGCTCCATCAACAAAAGGGTTGATCAACGGATCATCACAACCCTTTTCCGATGGACAAACGAAGGTCCACCAATTATCAACCATTGGTTTTCTTAGGCTGTCCTCCACCTCCACACCAATCGGATTCTTTCCCCAGAAATAAGGATGAATCATGGCAATCCCACGAATCTTCAGTAGCGTTCGAGTGGGTTCCGAGTTGAGCCTTAAGGCCATGTGGTGAGCAATATTAGCACCTGCGCTATCTCCTGCAAGAAACAACTGATCAAAATCTGCATAGTCCTTAAGCCATGGCTCTTTGCCACCTTTTCCATTGGCATGTGAAGCCAACCATTGAAGCGCATCCCACGAGTCCTGGTAGACAACATCAAGCGGGTGTTCTGGTACTAACCTGTAGTCAACTGAGACAACAACAATGTTAGCCTCGGAAACTAGCATATTAAGACAATTGTGGTACTTGGGCTCTGCGGTCGATGCTATGCAAAATGCTCCACCGTGAAAGTAGACCATAACAGGAAGCTTTTGGCTGCCTTTTGCTGAATCTGGACGATAAAGTCTGGCTGAGACATTTGTTTCTGGGATGATCACGATGTCCTTGGACAGGACACCAGTTTTCGAGTCCAATCCTGCGGGAGTAACTTCAGTTCCCGCAAGTCTCTCAATGGTTCCATCCTCGTACACTCGAAGATACGGCAAAACATCTCGTGAAACTTGTTTTCCTGTAGCCATTGAGGAAGAGGAAGACTCTGGAAGAGATCTTGGGGAAAAGCACGGGTTTTGTCGGATACAAAGGATGCGGTTTTTGTGGGCGAAACAGTAAGGCTCGTTATGTTCCTTAAATATACGTGTAGGGTCTTAATTTTTTTAAGACTTTTCTAAGGATTTGGGCAATTCACAGAATCCGACTTGTTTCTACTAAGTTACTACTGTACTCTGTACAATGAAGTAGATATTCAATTTTTATTTTTTATTTTAATTATGTTCAATTATTGCTCTTTTTTACTATTTAACATTCCTTTCTTTATTATTTTTATTGTGTTTTAAACATGTATTGTATGTGAAATAAATGATAGTAGTGCACCCAATTCATCAAGGACTTGTTTTTTTATTTTTGTTTTCAAATTTATTAAAATATATTTTTGTTTCTATTACAAAAGTGATTTTTATTTTTTGTTTCTGTTTTTCTCATAAATCAGATGTTGTTGTTTTTGTTGTAGATTTAATATAAACTAAATATATATTATTTAATTATTATATTTATAAATAATTTATTTTATTTAATAATTATTAAAGTAAATTATATTAATGATTATTGGTAAATATAATTAAACTTAAATATCTTCAAAATATATAAATTTCAAATAAAATTTGATTTAAAAATTAATTAAAATAAAATTTAACTTATAAATTATTTATTTTAATATAATAAAAAAATTTTATGGATAATTATTAATAAATATTATATACAATTTATCTTTAACAAACAAACATAATTTCATTTTTAATTACAGCAGAAAAACAAAAATAAAATGAAAAGACCCTTTAGTAATAAAATAATTTTAATTAATATCATAACATTAAGTGAACTCCAAAATTATAATATAATTCAATACATCTACTAGAAAAATGGTACTTTTTAATGATCTACATTAATTTTTTATTTTTATGTGACATTTAACATAATTTTGATATAAAAATAAAAAATTAATGTAGATCATTAAAAATAAAAATAACTTTTAATAAGTTACTTTAAATTATTTTAATACAATTTATTATCAAAATTATGTTAAATGTCACATAAACTATGTCCTATACTTATAATCATATAACATTTTAAAGTAATTCGATAGAAACTAAATAAAAATGTTATTTAAAAACTTTAGTTCTATAAATATTTTAAAATATAAATTAAATAAGATTACACAGAAATTAACATCTTTTACACATAATTATATTAAAAAAATACAAATTGGAATAGAAATTAATGTTAGAAGCTTAAATAGATGGACTTTATATAGTTTTATTAAAATATTAACAAAGCAATGTCGAGTTTCAGCCAGGCCAGTCGTATCGGGTTCAGGACCCATTACCATACATATCTTTCTACATTCAACTTGACAAATTAACGAGTTGTTGACACTAAGTTATAACTCTGGAATTTGGCTCCGTGAATGTGGACAATCTATGGTCCATGTTGAATATAAGATTGCTTTAAGGGTAGTAAAACATGATTATCATGTATCGATCAATTTAAACATCTTATGTTTAAACTTAAAAATAATTAATTTGTAAATTGAATATCATTTAATTTTTCAAATAATTATTTAAAAAATATAAAAATATATATTTATTAAGTAGAGAACTTATACTTTAATTATAAAATTATAACAGAAAAAAGTAATAACACAATAAATGATTTTATTTTCTTTCAAATCATAAAATTTTGGGATATTTTTAAAATTTTGATGTACATTTCGTAAAAGTCATCTAGAAATTGCGACAGAAAAGACTTGAACTCACCGTCACAACTTACTTACGATGAAATTTGTGAATGAACCTCAGGAAGGGTCAAAACGGCTTGTGTAGATTGACAGGTTGGGGACCAGTTGCGTCTAAGCCAAAATATCTTCTAAGTAATTCCAATAAAGTCAATGAGGAACAGTTTCTTTAAAGTCAATCAATATTACACAATTTAAGGTATAGAATAGTCTAAGTCCGACCTTATAAAATTGTTCTTTTGTGCGTAGACTTCTTCGCCTAAAATCATGAAAGGCAGGCTTGACACTTGTGCCTAGACCTGGCTTGAAGTTAATTCGGGATGGTCATGCCTCGTAGCTGGCTGCTAAGAAGTCGGGCTGAGCCTGCCTTAGTTAGGCCCAGGCTCACACAATGGTTTGATGTAACATGGCCTGACCCATTATCTAATTAATTTGATAGGGAAAATTACTTAACTTGCAATAAATGAAACTTATGGTTAATTACCAAAAAAAATCTCCAATTTTGCTCAATTTTGTAATTATAGTCTAAACTTTAAAAAGTGATAATTAAATGCTAAAACTTTCAATTTTTAAAAATTTTTAACTTGATGCTTGTGTCTCTATTAAGTTTGTTGACGTAGTTCCAGAAATCTTATCAATAATGCTCATCAACTAAAGTTAATACAACTAATGCAGATTAATGAAATGACGTTGTGTTAAAAATGAAATTCTTAAATCAATTTACGCAACCTTTTGTTTTTTTTTTATTCTCTCGACGCCTTCAACCCTTTGTTTTCAGTTTATTCTCCTAACGTCCTTAACCCTCCTCGCATCGCAAGAAACGAGATATCAGGAGAACAAATTGAAAACAAAGAGCTTGTTGGTGTGCGGTGACGTGAGAGTATCTTGGAGCGTCGGGAGAACAAGTTGAAAACTAATGGTTGAAAGAGTTGGGAGAACAAATAGAAAACAAGGAGTTGCGTAAACTGATTTAGAGATTTCATTTTTAACAACGACATTATTTCATTAATATTCATTAGTTGTGTTAGTTTTGGCTGATGTGTATTATTAGTTAGTGATTCTAGAATAAGTGGCAAGTTATGTCAGCAAACTTAACGAAGATATTAACATTGGGGTAAAATTGAAAAAAATTGAAAATTGAAAATTTAATCTTTTATTTTTTATTTTTTGAATTTCGAGATATAATTACAAAATTGATTAATGTTTAAGATTTTTTTAATTAATCCTAAAACTTAAAAAGAAGACTACACATAAAATCATGTGTAGTCTTCTTCACCTAACATCATGAAAGGGAACATGACCTGACTTGCAATAAATGAAACTTGTAAGCTCAAATGCCATATAACCAATAATAACCTCTAAATAAGAATTTAAATTCCATATAAGCAATAATAACCTCTTAATAAGAATTTAAGTATTTATAGTATCATAGAAACAAAAACATTTGCAAGGATTTAACTAAATTTAAAATTTAATAAATAGAAAAAAAGAATAGGTAAATCTTTATCAATTTTAATTTTATGAAAATTTTAACGTTGTGAAAATAATATATTAGAAATATTAAACAACAACAATAATTCAGTAAAAATTCCTCTGAAAGTAAAACACGAGATCTAAAAAAAGTCTAATAGTAAGCAGTCTTATTCCTAGCTAGCAAAAATATTGGCTTCAAATATTATAAATAATCATTACTTCTTTTTTTTAACAAGAATTCTTAAACTTTTCTTGCAATATTTATCATTCATTATTATCACTTTAAAATTTATTAAGTTTGATATTATTATTATTGAGTTTTGTCTAAATAAAATTATTTTATGAGTATATGTTAAATTAACTTATAAATACTTGAATTTTTATTAAAATCTAAAAGACGAATCCATGCCTTGAGCCTTATTATATACCTTGAATATAAATGAAAATAAAATCACAAAATCTTCAACATTAACCATATGTCACATTCTATTCTTTTTATTTAGAAACAGACACGAGAACAAGAACGAATCTTGCCTGGAATGAAGGCATGACTCTGTTAAAGAAAGCAGCCACGCGTTGGATCAAATGATTAGCTTTGTCAGACTCCGGATCAAATAAATGAAACCCATGGTCTTCTTCTTCTTCTTCTTCGGTCTCAAGTATCTCCACCACACACCCGACCCAATGTCTCGTAGTAAACCCATCCTCTGACTCTCAGCACATCTTTCTCAGCCACACACACCAGCACCCTCTTGCACCCCAGCTGTGTCAGGCTCGGTGCACCCGCCACCAACGGGTTAACCCGTGGGTCATCATTATCCGGATTAGAAGGGCAAATGAATGGCCATAATGAATCAGCCAATGCCTTCCTATCCGGGTACATAGCCTCTGACCCAATCGGATCCGAACCCCAAAAATATGGATGCTCCAAAGCAATCCCAACTAGCTCAATATTTAGCCCATGCTCCATGGTCCCAGCAGCCATGGCCAAGTTATGGACTATGTTGGCACCTGCACTCACTCCACCCAAGAACACTCGTTCAAAATCTGCATGCTCGGTTAACCACGGTTCAGTCACTCCTCCATTGTTGGCATGAGAAAGTACCCATTTCAGTGCACCCAATGAATCTTCATACGCTGCGGCGATCGGGTGCTCGGGAGCTTTCCTGTAGTTCACAGAAACTGCGACAACGTTAGCTCTTGAAACCAGCTTGCTCGCGTAGTTGTGGTATCTGCTTGTGTAAGGAGACGAGACACAAAACGCGCCTCCATGGAAGTAGACAAGGAGAGGGAGCTTTTGGTTGGGGTTGGTGAGTTTTGGGAGATAAAGACGAGCAGAGACGTCGGAGTCGGGAAGTAGGGTCACGTCCTTTGATGAAACACCGTTTGACGGATCATCAAGTGAAGCCGGAACAAAATCGGTATCTCGAAGTCTTTCGACACGACCATCTTTGTAAACTCGGACAATACCAGGCAACTCGCGAGCTACCTCTGATTGCTCTAAATCCATCAGAATCCAAAACTCCCAAATTTAATTTTCTCCTCTCATTTCCTTATATACACAACAAGCCTGTTTGGCTTAATTCTATTTATTATTATTCTTAAGAATGAAAAAGTAAGTCTAATATAATGGGATGAATATTATTTAGTTTGATTTATTGTTAAAGAATTTTTATGTCAATGTTTAGTTTGAAAATATAAATTTAAAATAAAAAAATTAACAAAAAATAAAAATTATTATTATTATTATTATTACTATTTTATTTTATTCTTATTATTCATTATTATTATTATTAACTTCCTACTTATTAATAATAATAATAATAATAATAATTAAATTCTTTATTATTATTAATTTTCTTCTTCTTCTTCTTCTTCTTATTATTATTATTATCATTACTAATTCTGACTGAAAATAACTACTGTAAAATCAACCATCCATAAACACACAACTTTAACCTAAAACTAAGTACAGGAAATGAATTAAAATTAAAAAAAGTAGGGCAGATATTTATCACCAACCATTTGAACACTATCACAGAATAAATTCATGTTGCAAAATACTAGGTTAAAGCTTACTAATTTACTTATTATGATATGAAAATAACTACTGTCAAATCAACCATTCATGAACATATACCTTTAATTTTTAAGAACTCTAATAACATTTTTCTTTTCATTGAATTGTTATGGAAATTGGTAGCTGTCGGTAGAAGATTTCTTATATAACTCATTTAATGCCTCATCAATAAAGTTCTAAAACTAACCAAAGCCATCTTGTTAATAAACTTCTTATTAGTCATAGTTTACTACGTCCATTTTACGAAGAGTAATACTCTTTTCAAGAACAGGAATCTTCAAGGAGATAAATATTGTGTTCTTTACTATTTAAACTTAGACAATCAATTAGGTAAGAAACTTGAAATCAAGTACCTCCAAAAGAGTTTCAATCTTTTAGCACAAAAACCACTAATTTCAAATTCAGCAGCCATTGGGAGACAACATTTCAAACTTGGGGGAGAAAACCCTAACCTTAGATCTGAAAGTCTCCACCCTCCATCCTCACCCAAATCCCATAATCCTGTAAACTTCCTTCCAAGCTTTTCTTGATGACCTACATTATCAACTCAACTTTTTAAACTGGTTTCCAAATCTAAAATAGAGACTGATTTTTCACCCCTTTCAGCTACCTTCAAAACAACTACATCCCTAAATCCCCTTCCTATACTCTTCTCCCATCCCCAACTTCCTACTGCCCATCCTATTTCCCCATCCCTCTCAACTACTATCCCTCCCTCCAACTCTGCTTTTTCCCCCAAATTATCTGCTCCTACTGTAGGTGATTTTGTTAGAGGTCCTAAAAAGACATGGAAACAAGTTGTGGGATATAACTCAGACTCTTCCTTGGTTTTCAGCCCACCAGTGGAGATACAAGGTAAGTTAATAGTGGCTCCTAGCCTAGACATACTGCAGGAAGGAGCTAGGA
Source organism: Erythroxylum coriaceum (assembly GCA_026874005.2). Taxonomy (NCBI): domain Eukaryota; kingdom Viridiplantae; phylum Streptophyta; class Magnoliopsida; order Malpighiales; family Erythroxylaceae; genus Erythroxylum; species Erythroxylum coriaceum. The sequence continues at coordinate 3,437,662 of JANQAP020000158.1, forward strand.
CATAGGAAGCTACCCTCGTTGGTTTCTTTATGGACAAAAGGCCAGCTTTTCCAGTGATTCAAGCTTGGGCTCAGAGGAACTGGAAAGGGAGAGGGGTAACGGAGGTTATGCTAACAGAAGAAGATAACTTGATATTCTCCTCCTCACCTAATCAGAAGCCCAAAAGGTAATTGAAGAAGGCCCTTAGCCCATCTCTCAACTCCCTTTATTTCTTCAAACTTGGCAACCGGGCTTGGAGTTAGAAAAAATCATAATGAAGATGTTCACAACATTCCCCTATGGGTAAATATTCACAACATTCCTTTAGAATATTAGACTACTAAGGGATTGAGTATGCTAGCTAGCTACTTAGGAAAACTAATTTGTATGGATGAAAACATTGCGTTGAGGAAAAGAGTTGGATTTGCTCATTTATGTGTGAGTATGGATATCTCAAAAGAAATGAAAGACAACATCTCAATCTTAAGGTTGGCAAATGAACACTCTCTTAGAGAGGATAAAGTAATGGTAACATATCAATAGAAACCATATCTAAAAGCTCAAGGCAAAGAATGAAAACCTAAGGGGAAAGTTTTCACTAGAGGAGACTATTGGGAGGTCATGGGAATGGAAAAGCATACATCGGATGTGATATCCCATGTTTGGGGCTAGACCCCAAAATAGTGAATTGAGAGTACAGTAAGAAATTAGAAGTGCATTTCATGCTCATGCATCATAGTATATTTACACACATGTGAATATTTATTTTTGATATATTAAAAGATTTGTACATGCATTCATTGACATTTTTCGGGTATAATTGATTTATAAATGTGAATTGTGGTTTTTATGTGTTGAAAATTTATTTGGAGAATGTTATTATTTTTTCAAAATTTTTGGTGAATTTTGGAAAATTTGAGATATTTTGGACTAAAATAAAATAAAATAAAAATAGAATAAGAGACAAATGGGAGAGTGACAAATGGTTTTATGCATGGTTGACATGCGTCATTAAATGAGCAACCCACGTTGTCACATGTTTTTAGTCTGAAAAAAATGTCTAAAGCTTTTGTTTTGTTCGTCACCGAAATGCTCCAACACTAAAAATGCTCTCTTTACTCATCCATCACTGAAACATCTGATACTTGATGCATACTTAGCAGTCCAGAGATTGGTCTGTATCATTTATTCTTGCTTTTCCCTCCATTCACCAAAAACTTTTCTTCGATCTTACAGTTGGAGTGTTTGCTGGACAACTAGTAAGTGAGTTTTAATTTTCTGGTTCTTATAATAGATTGTGTTGATGTTTTACTGGATGTAAATGGATGTATATTTGAGTTGTGTTGAGTGAGTAGTTACGGTGACATTAAGTGATGGAGGAATAAAAATGAAAAAAATTGGTGCGGTAGAGAGAGAGGGCAGAAAATGAAAGTGCAGAAAATATGTAAAAAGTGATGAAAAATCGTGAGTAATGTTTTATTTTTGGGTGTTGTATTTGATCTTGCATTTGAGATGTTTTAGAGTTAAGGGAAAAGAATGAAAATGAAAACTATATGATGAAATGAGGTTGTTGCTGGATATTAAATGACATGCAGAAATGTATATACAGAAAATTGATGAACAGCCGTATTTGAGTGTGTTTTGATGGTTTTGTACAAATCTTGGAATTGTTAAATAGTTTGTGTTGGGATGTGCTGAGATGAAAGTTTGTGAAGTTATTAACGTCTTTCTAAATTTTGTTGAGAATTGTACTCATGAAAACAAAATTTGCAGTAGAGAGAGGAAGAAGAAGGTGATGGTTTGCGTGTATGGTTTGGTTTTTGAAGTCTAAATATGAACTAGAGTATTTTTACTGAACAGTTTTGAGTCTTTTGGCTATAACTTTTTCATCCAACCTCCAAATGACTTGGAACTTAAACCAATAGACTCCTAAGACATTGTTCTTTCTCTCCATACAAATTTAGAGCATATGAATTGATCTGAAAAAGCTTGATTGGATGAAAGTAAGGAAGTCTGCTGGAATGTTTTGAACTGAAGAATTTTCATTGATTATACTTCGGTATTTTGATTACATCTTGATCTGTAGATTTCTAAATGAGTTGATTCTTGTTGCAAATTAAACTTGAGATATATGTATACAACTTTCTTGAAGAAGTCCAATTTTAATTCTATCTCTAAGACTTTCAAAATTGGCATGAAATTGAGCTTTGGATTAGGCTGTAGCACTACCAGGGATAGAAATCATGTCCTGTTGTTATTGAATAAACTATATTAATGTAGGCTGAATTAGACTACAGTGTCTTCACCAAAGTTGTAGTTTATTCTATTAGATTTAAATTGGTATAAATTTTGTAATTTTTGGATATTGGAAGTGAGAGATATGGGTTGTACAACTTGAATGCATGATTATGCTCTAGCCAAATTTTCAAATGTATTCAGTCTGTGGTATTTTGAACATAACTTATAGAATTATGAACCAAATTGAATGATTTTGGTGTCATTAGAAACTTAAGATATAGAGGAACAATTGTATAGAAGAAAGTGTTACTGAAATACATCATTTTCTTGATCCTATTGATTATGCAAAATTGACCTGAATGGGGTGCTTTCAGAAAAAGTTGGAATGGTAAATGAATGTGTGAATTTTGACACAATTGGAGTACATCAATTTGTTATAGAAATATACCCGAGAATTTTCCATTGCACATGTATGATACTTGATCTATTTATACATGTGTTTACTTAATTACATAAGAAGTACAGTAATGTGAAATTGTTTTAATATATATAGGAGAGCAAGTAGTGCGACCACTTCTGGATAGTGCCGGAACGTCAAGGCAATAGGCTTAAAGGAGCAATTGTGAGTAACATAAGATGGTCTCACTTTAATTTGATCTAATATTACTGAATTGAATTTGATATATGATGAATATGTACCGATTGTGTACTAAATTCTGGACAATACTTGTCTGAGGCGTTTAATGCATGTGAATATTATTGGAAGTGCTACTTGTATGTGAATGCGACTGCCTAAATGATTCTCAACTACAAGTGACTGAATGTTCTGGCTGATTATATTGACTGAGATAATGTGTATAAGAGTGATTGATTGTATTTGAATGATTTGTGGCATGCATTTCATTTCAATACATGTAATATAAAGGCAGTTGTAACTGG
>JANQAP020000158.1:3575375-3586582 GCA_026874005.2 Erythroxylum coriaceum
TTCAACATCAACGTACTAAACATATCAAGATGGATATTCACTTTATCTGCGAAAAGGTTGCACGTGGACAAGTCCGTGTCTTACATGTCTCGTCACGCTATCAAATTGCCGATATCTTTACAAAAGGTCTTCCCTTGGTTCTCTTTGAAGACTTTTGGGACAGTCTCAGCATACGACGTCCTCCTGCTTCGACTGCGGGGTGTGTTAAAATATATGTAAATATAGCAAGAATCCTTACTTATGTAAAATTGACTATTTGTTGCCGTATTTATAGCCTAGGATTAAGCTAGCATCTTTTGTATATTAACCAATGTAATCAATCAAAACACGACAGAGAATAACCTTCTTACAACAAGCATTGGCTTGGATGACCAGAAATATAGGAGCCAAGATTTATTAATAAAAGATAAGAAAAATTCGTTGGATAAGATATTTAGTTATGTTCTTGGACAGATGCTGCTTTCCTATTAGTTAGTTGGTAATATTTCTACTTACAATTATTTTTGTTCAGGCACTCAAGAAACTATTTATATATCTCCCTTATAGTACACAATATACGCCTGAGAGTTAAAGAGAGTTTGGAGCTTCAAGGAATAAAGAAATGGAGAGAGCGACGTACTCAGTCAACATTCAACCCCCTTGTTATGGCAATCTAATAACTGTTCTCAGTATCGACGGAGGAGGAATTAAAGGAATCATCCCAGGAGTTGTTCTTGCTTATCTTGAATCTGAACTTCAGGTATATATAGTAAGCTAGACATGATTTGATCATTCCAGTGTTTTGAAGCTACTAAGTAAGGTTTTCATTGTTTCAGTGGTAAATTTGGTAGGCCTTTTTGGATTCGTGGGTGTAAACTAAATTCTGAATTTAAATCACACACGCACTTCTTCAGTTTCTTCTTTCTTATTACTTTTGATTCTAACATATATCATGCACGTCGACTGATGTAGAAACTTGATGGTGAAGATGCGAGGCTTGCAGATTACTTTGATGTAATTGCAGGGACGAGTACTGGTGGTCTCGTAACTGCCATGTTAGCTGCACCTGACGAAAACAATCGTCCACTATATGCAGCAAATGAGATAGTGCCATTTTACCTGGAAAATTGCCCTAAAATTTTCCCACAAGCAAAGTAAATTTTAGTGTTCACTTATATAAAAAATTTATATGTATCTTATCAACATTTGCTCGACTACAGCAATTTCATATCTTTCGTTTTATACCATCTTAATCGAAGCAACTCATGCAGAGGTCCACTAGCTTCGGTAGTAAATATATTAAAAGCTTTAACTGGACCAAAATACGACGGAAAATTCTTGAGGAAGCTGGTAAGAGGGAAGTTGAAGAACACAAAATTGCACCAATCGTTGACGAACGTGGTTATCCCTGCATTTGACATCAAGAAACTCCAGCCAACCATCTTCTCTTCGTACAAGGTTTATTGTCTAAGTGTCAAAGATAATACATGCTGATGGTGTTGTTCCTTTCAATATCGTGTGTCACGCCAAGCACTTTCTATTTGCTTTCTTGTTTGCTTGAGTCTTCCCTTAAAATATTTATTACTTTGCTTCACCAACTGCAGAAGTAAACATTTCTTTTTGTTTGGTTATATGTATGCCTGAATTGAAGGTGAGTGGAGACCTATTGATAGATGCTGATCTTTCGGATATATGCATAGCAACCTCTGCAGCTCCTACTTATTTTCCTGCTCACTACTTCAAGAACGAAGACAGTACTCAAGGGAACTTTAGAGAATTTAACCTCATCGACGGGGGCATGGCTGCAAATAACCCTGTAAGTTTCTCAACTGAGGAGTCTAGTAGCCTGATCTAAAAGTTTATAGATTCAACTTTGGTTGGATGTTGGGTAGCCATATACAAATCGTGAAGGAAAAAATTGCTGACTAATCCTAATTTCTTGGCCTTACGCCACCCACCCACCTATACAAATTTAATAATAAATTCATAAAAGAAGCATGACTCAATTTTTTTTAATTATAATAAAATGACTAACGTCAAAATTAAAGATATTTTCTATTCAATTAGATTCAAAATTTTAAAATACATACATTAAACTTTCTAATCACTAAAAATTAAATATAAAAATTGAAATTATTGGATTAATCGGATTTTTTATGAAATCTATATAAAAAACTCTTTAAAAGTAATTATTGAAATGAAACTCATTCTCCAAACTCTTCACATTTATTTTTAAAGGGTATTAGTTTGTTCGTTTGCCTTTTTCTTTTCTTATCTTAAGCTTATCGTCCTTTGACTCGGATTATTACTAGTTTCCCATTTTGGAGAATGTAGTACACTTGCGGTATTGATTTGTCGAACATTTTTGACTTACAGACACTGGTTGCAATAAGGGAAGTTATGCGACAGATAATGAAGAAGAACCCACATTTCCTGCCAATTAAGCCATTGGAGTATGAACGTTTCCTTGTAATCTCAATAGGAACAGGCTCAGACAAGAATGGAACAAAGTACACTGCTAAAATGTCCTCTAAGTGGGGGGTGATAAGCTGGTTATATGAGAATGGATCTTCTCCCCTAATAGATTGCTATAGTCAAGGTATCGCAGATATGGTGGATTACCACAACTGTGTGGTTTTCGAAGCCCTTAATTCTGAAAACAACTACCTTCGAATTGATGTAAGCTCTTATCTCTCTGCCCTCTTCATGATTATGCATTGCTAATTAACATATAATAAGCGAGTTACGTATCAAGTGATGAATTTTGGCCATAAAATTCATCAGGACGACCAATTGAAAGGACATGAATCATCTGCTGATTATGCTACAAAAGAAAACTTGGAAAGTTTAGTTAAAGTTGGAGAGACATTATTGAAGAAACCAGTTTCACGCATGAATTTAGATACCGGCAGATATCAACCTGTTGAGGATGCTGGTACTAATGAGGAAGCACTGCAAAGGTTATAAGATACTTCTTCCTTATTGTACTCATTGAAGTGTTAGGTGAAATGTTTCAATTTACACTTTTGTTGAATGTAGGTTCGCAAAACGACTTTCTGATGAGAGGAGACTCCGGGAGTCCAAATCACCACCATCAAAGAACCAAGATTGATAATTCCAGTGTATACAAATTTCCTATTGATATTGTTGTTGTTTGAATGCATTTGTTGATTTTTGCGCATTATGTCGTTCCATTAATTCCGGTGCCAGCAAACTTTATGTTGTAATTTTTAGTTTTCAATGTTTTTAGTGTATATTTTTTTAAAATAAAAATAAAAATTTGTTTGGTTGTTAATATTAATATAGTTATATTTTTATTACTGATGATAATGACATATTACATAAAACTTAAAATTTTAATTTTTTTAATTAATGAAATTTATTTTAATTACTTATATAATATTTAATAATAAAAATTATTTTATTTTATTTAAATAAACAAGTTAAAAATTGAAAATTTTATTTTAAATATATTTTATTTATTAAATCAAAGTTTATTTGGAATGTATATATATTGAAGATATTTTAAATTTAATTCTATTTATTAATAATAATTAATTTAATTTAATTTAATCACATAAAATAAATAAATAAAATTATTTATAATTTTTATTAATAATTAATACACTAAACAATTAAATAATATATATTTAATCAGATTAAAAAGATAAAAACAAAAATCACTTTTGTAATTTTCATAAATTTTGAAAACCGGAAGAAACCAAAACTAAAAACAGAAAATAAAATTTTAAACAAACATATTTTTTTCATTAAACTTGAAAACAAAAACATAAAACATAAAATATAAATGAAAACAAACAGGTACTAAATCTACTAAAACTGTGTTTTTATTTATTGTCAGTTTAATATGGATGTTACTGTAATTGGATGATTATTATCACATAAGGCAGAAAAGATGCCCAAAATTTGTTAGATCTAATTCCATACATTAAAGATAAAAAAAGAGGCGTCGCTTAAATATATGTACACTTGTATAATATACATAATATGTAGCTTGCAAAGTTTTTGACATAGATGTCGTAAAATACTGATAGAATCGATGTTTCTTCATTAAAACTTCATTCAAAATTGTTATCTTGCAACTTGTAATCTTATAGAACCGAAACTTGCAATAATGATAACCAAAATTAATATAAAAAGCGTTTAATTGATCTTTTAGGTTTTAAATCAAGTCTTGTAGCTATATTTAACTACAAAAAGTCTCGTTTGAAGAACACTAACCCCCTTTGGGTTTTCAGTGCATTATCATGTTGTCTTGTAGAGATTAAACCAGCTGGAAATATATACAAGAATAATCCAACTCATGTTCTGAACATCACCTGCACGAGGCTCCTAAACTGATGAAAGGGCAGAAACAAAGAAAGAAAAATGTAAACGGCATATTTACAAGAATCGCGTTCTAGCTTCATCACACTAATTTAATTGATTATGCTCTTGCTCTGCTCTCGCGACTAAAACAAGCAAACATAAGCAGAAGCCCAAGAGACAAGTCTTATGTTTAAGAGAATCTGTACCAATTCCACCTTTTTGTTTCGCCCTTTTTTGCTTTTTGTAAGTAGATGCACATACACCAAAACAGCACAAATTGAATAAAGAAATAAGTGGAAGTAAATCAAAGAATTGTATCAGTTTTACAGGGGTCCCAAGACACAAGCTATGCAAACATTTGTTGGATGACAGTCTCAGCATTTCCATTATACTGAGAGAGAAGATGGATGGCATCAGCCCTCGGCAAAGCAAGAAATTCCTGGATCCCAAAAAAGAAAATCGAGGTTAAACAGTTAGGCTCAAGTATCGAGCTTTGTTAAAGGTTTGTTTTCAAGAGAGAGCAACAGAATTAGAATAACTTGGTGTTAGAATTAACTTAATCTCCCAAGAATTGTCTATACATTTGCATGATTTCATTTCAGGTAAGGAGAAAGATCACCCAAAAGGAACAAAGAAAATCTTAAGAGATAAAACAGTAAAATGCACTTCTAAGAAAAGAAGGGGCAACCAACCATAACTTTGAGTATAGCATTTTCGTCACAAACATCTCCAGATGAAGCTTGAGTTGGACTGTTACCATCTTCCGAAACCTTAACACTTGAAGATGATGTTACTTGGGAGTATCCTTGGGTACAACTATCAGTATGTGACTTCGACGTGGAACAAACAGAGTCAAATTGAGTATTGACGTCCTTCAAGGAATCTATCCTGAGAAGACTTTCGAAACGATCCTTACACATTTGTAGTCTAAACCACTCATTATGGGTATGAAGGGTTGCTCTAATTATTCTCATAAGCTGTGGTTCTTCAATACCGAGCCTCCTACCAACTGCAACCTGTGAAATATTTTGAATTTTTTAGTAAAATGATATGCAGGCACAATCCAAATTTGCATACTCATTGGTCAAGGAAGGAAGATTGCTGTATCAGTAACCTAGTTTAAAAAGGTTCTGATATTTTCTCTCTCGTGAATAATAACAATTGCCAAGATTCTGGCACAAGGGTAAAAAATTCAAGTAATCACTCGATTAAGGCAAGGCTGGGCCCTCTAGAATGTAAATTCACCTTCAAGATAAAATTCATGTAAATGGGAGAAGCTACAAAATTCACTGATGTTTGTTGAAGATATTTTTACCACATGACATTCACCTGTTCGGGCATTTTACAGTAGTGAGTCTCAATAAGAGCTTTACTCAACAAGCAAGAATACCACAAAGCTTGATAACAAGTTCACCAACCGTCCTGATACTTAGGAACCATGAAGAACTTTCCAAAAATATTCTTCATTCCTAATTATGAGTTGCCAAACTCGTGCCTAAGAGTCCCAGATAGACAAACCTTGGTTCTCTGAAATAACATGCCTTACATCCCAACAGGACATTGGTAAAACCAATTATTACAAACATTTCTAAGTAACCGAATCATCATAAGTGCAAAATATAAAGAGTAAATACTCCATTTATTGGGAATACAAAAAATCTACATTGTCCTCTATTTAAGCATTCAAAATTTACCTGGAGAGAAGTTGCAAGGGCATGTAAAGGTAAGGCCCTCCCAATTGCATCTTCATTGGGTCGAAGCAATGCCAACAAAGTCTCCTTTAAGGGCTTCAGCAGAGAAGGATCTCCAGCTGCTAAAGGGCCCAAGGATGAGCATGCAACCCTTAGGGCACTTGCATGATCACCAGAGCTGACCAGCTTAAGAAATTCAACCTAAAACCGGTGGAATAAATACAATAATTTCTTCAAACACTTACCCTATGTAATTGATACAATAATTTCTTTAAACACTTTCCCTATGTAATTGCTTTAACAATTAAAGTATAGTTCAACATTATTTACCTGCTTTAGTTGGAAAAGTAAATTGGGATTTTGCAGGAAAAAACTCGGATCCAAAGCATTAACTTCTTCTACTACCTCTGCAGCCATTCCTGTACTTGCTAGTTCCTTCATTGCTAGCACAATCTCGTATTTATCATCCCTTTGATTTATGTCCATTGTGCAGTGACTTTCGACATGCTGCAGAAAAGTATTCTATTACATAATGATTGATCACTAAGACAAACAATAAAATACAGAAAAGATACCTGGGGTTCCATTGGCACAATGGTTCGATTGGTAGTAGAATTTGTTTCTTGCTTAGAACATCTATTGACATAAACAGCAGGAATATAATCTTTTTCATCATGCCTCCCCCTCCATCTCTTGCGTTTGTTTCTTTCTCTGGTTAGATAACTTCTATTTCTTTGAAGAACTTTTGGAATTGCAGGTTTTTGCGACTCACTTGTGCTGCAATCTTCACAATTGCTAGTTGATTCACAAACGAATCTTAATTCAACGTCAGTTCCCTGATTGTTGTTCACATCCACATTGCTTTCAGGAGAACCGTGCATGCAAGCATTGCTTATGGAAAACTCACCATCAGAGTGTTTACTGGTAGCAAGATCCACTTCAACAGAACAGTTTGATGAACAATAGCCAGTGTCTGCTTGACTAACTTTTAAAGGGTCAGAAAGGGTTTGTGTTCCTGACTCTGAAAGAAAAGCACAATAGAAATTAGAAGTGAAATACAGAATGAAACAGGACATCATAAACAGAAAAAGAAAGTCAAATATACAACAATAAGTACAACATTTACCTATAGGGGATGAAAGACCAGAATCGACAATACCCCTGTATATGCAGTACTCATGGACAAGCTCATCATAAAGAGAAACGTCTAATTTCATTCGACATAATTCATTCTGCAGCAGATGAATAAAATCACATATTTGAGAGATCAAATATACACTGGGATCTCTTAATTCTCATGCAAGGCATGGAGCACACACAAGTCTAGATACATAAAAAAAAAAAATTATGATAAGTTCAAACATCTGGCGATGAAAGACATAAGCCATAGTGAAAATGATACCACTGATGCTAATCAATTTTGAACATGCAATTCAAGCTTGAAGAGTTTGAATTCCTTCGACCAGGTCAAGAAAATATACAGGTCTTATTACCTTTTAAAAATCAGAGCAGCTAGAAATAAGAAACAGGAACCCAAACATATGATTAGAATGTAACATATTTTCTATCCAATCCAACTCTGACCCAGTGCCATTCAAATCGATAAGACAAATAAAAGAAGTTTGTTCATCAGAATACCTAACTGCTTGGCACTACCAAATTATTTCTCAACTCTGTTTTAAATTTTCAAACATGGACCATTGCACCAAAATTCCTTGTGAGCATGTGTAATACAAAGATACCTGAACTATATATCTGATGCATTGCTATCATACCTGGAATGCCTGAAACAAATCTCCCTTGGCAAATCTCAAGCTATCAACTGCACCTTGTCTTGTGAGCTCCACAGCATGTGCAAGAGCTTGAATGTCCACCTATATCCCATTATGAGACATGTATGATAAAAAAGATAAATGTTCTAGTCATGGTAGGTTAGAGGATAACAATAACATATGGCTCTCAGTTTAGCAATTTCATTTATAATCAATGGAATGCTAGCACAACAGTTTCCTGCATTACATTTCTAAATACAGAATTAATAGTCCAAAATCAAGAAGAATCACCTCATCAAAAGGTGGCGCCTCATAAAGACTCTCCTGTGGAACAGCAGGAGGATCACGTTCCTCTAGAAGCAATCTTTCTGTAAGATCTGAAATTGGTGATGGTGTTCCTTGACGAAGGCAAAAGCTTTTGTGAATGCTGAAGAACAAAGAAGAGTATAAAGAACAATCACCCTCAATGAGCATGAAAAGCATGGAACCAATAGATTTCAGAAAACTGTAATTCGGGGATAACCTTATCAGATATTTCAATGTCATAGAGAAAACAGGATCATATGCATGTAATTGAGCTCTTAACACAGAGCACACTAAGCCAGCAATGTCAAGTCTCCTCGTTTCAGACCACTGAAATATATAACATGTGACGTTAGTGCTCCACTTACAATGATATACCCTTGACATGTATTATCAATGTTCAACCATACTTGCAAATAAATTAGGTAAATGAAACAAGTTGCATCACTTCCCTTTGTCTCAACGCATAATTTGTTTCAGGTTGAAGCTCAACAATCAAGTAAACAATCATGTCAAAGTGAATTTGATCCACAAATAATAGCTATGTAGAACCATAAAAAAGAAGTACGAGTCCGAAACGTGACAAAAAAAGATAAATGTGCGAAAAAATTTTCTCTATCCATAACCAAAGAATCAAAGATGAAAGATCACATTTTGAGAAGGTATCAGCCTCGAATGAGGAGGATGAAAGTCCTTTTCAAAACCTTATCAAGAAAAGATATCCAGAGTACATACAGTACCTACTAGAATGTCAAGGTATAAATGTTGGGAATGAAAATAGAACAGAAAGTTCACCTCATTAAACACAGGAGAACTGTCATCATCTTTGTTGAATATTAAGGCAAGAAGAACATGCTTGAATTCCTCATACGCTTCCTTGAACACAGATTCAAACATTTGTTAGTCTCCACAGAAACAAAACAGAGAAGAAGATTATATGCTAAAATTGCAAAGATAATTGGCCAGAAGCTCAAACAGAATTATATGGTAATAGGATCACAGAAAGCCAACACAAAGTTGGTTCACTGATCATAAACATGACATGGAACTTTAAAATCGGGAAGTTTTGCTAGCCAACTAGAAGAAAATTCCACATAATATACAGTTAAGAATAGGAAATCCAATATTGTGAGAAAATATACAAGTTGTTTATCAGTATATGTAATCAAATTCAACCATCTTGACGTCTTCTAAAGATAAATGTTACGTAAATTCCAATGCAGCAAGAAATCACTAAAGCCATTCTAATCTATAAGCCTCAAAAAAGCTTCAACTTTTTAGAAGATTGCAAAAACGACAAAAACAGATCAGCTAACAAGAAGGCATACGCATAAAATAACCTTTTTATAATCAATAGAAGGAGCCTCAGTTTTCAGTTTTTACTTTTTACAAATAAAAAAGGCACGAGCAAATAAAAGACCATTTCTCTTTTTGAATTTAGTACCAAATCTCCAGATGCCTAAAAAAAATAAAGTTCTGCCAGTGATAGCACATAATCATTCGTTAACACGAATAAATTAGACGTTTTATTCACCTCCAGTTAAGAACTAAAACTATTCAAGAATGATCACTAAATTGAATGAGTAAGAGATTGGAAAAATAGATGTGCATACCGGATAGGCGTCAAGTGCACAAGGAGCAAGACACGTTCTGATGCATTCGATTGCAGCAGCTTTAGACTCTTCAGTCCCTCTCCTCAATAGCTCAATAAATTTCTTTGAACACGCAAAAAGCGGTAAAAAGTAAAATCAATCCTCGATATTAAAAAGTCTAATAGAAACAAAAACAATCAACTTATTACAATTTAACAGTTTGCGGATAATCCCAAAAACCTCCTGGTTAATCAAACCTAATACACCATTTCCCGCCATTTTCTCTACAAACCTGCTTCTGCAGCCGAAACAAAAAGCGATGATCGTCGAGAATGAACGGCCCGTGGACCCGGAGAAGATTGATGGCAGAGTCAATGTCGCCTGTTTCCAAGCGCCGTCTGATCTGGCGAATGATGAGTCTCGAATGATAGGAAGAAGACGAAACCGAAGAGGAGGAAGGAGAAGAGAGCTGCGATGGCGATGAGAGCGAGTCCTCAATTAAGTTCTCCGATTTCGCAAAATCAATAACAAGCGAGTCAAGAGCTTCCCAGTTCACAGGCGTGGAGTCCATACGATTGCTTGTTTACATGTGGTCTCTTAAATTTTCCGGGCAAAATTCGAGTGCGTGAGAAAGTTTGGGAGTGTTTGGTTCAGTTTTTGATTTCTTTTTCGGATTTTTTTTCTTTTTATAGGAGGAAAAAATCCCCTACAGCTACAGCCGAGAAAGGCGGCGATGTGAGGTCAAAAGAACAGTGGGGTGGATTTCGGGTTATATAGATGCCACGTGTCTTTTAATTACGTGTCATTGTACTTCAGGGGCTTTACTAGCGTAACAGATTAGGTGAACACAGTTTCTCACTCCCGATGACGTAGAAGCCTTTGAGTTTAGCAACAGCCCTTGCACGGTCTTAGCCTGTTAGCAAAAAAGGGTTGAGCTTTTCTGCTTATTAAGAGCAATGTTATACATACCATATCAATTTTGATACCGGACTAAGTTTTAGTGTGATATTGGTAATATTATCGTTTCAGACAATTTTTTAAATTTATAAAATAATTTTTGAATTGTTTTAAAGTTGTAAAATTATCCATTACTATATTATACAATATACTTTATAAGTTTACATTAACTATGTTTCTAAAAATTATAATAATAAAATTTAAAATAATAACAATTTATTTATTTTTATTAACAATAATTTTTATATATTTCAGATATAAATAATAACCATAATTAATATAAAAAAGAAAATTATTATATAAATATAAAATTAAGAACAATATAAAGTATCTAAAATATTCTAATTTCATTATATAATAAATAATAATTACATCAAAATATCAAATAAAAAAACAATAAATATTCTTTAACTTTCTAACTGTTACAATTATAACAAGAGTTTGTCGTGAGAAAAAAACTAAGTGTTAGTTTAAGGTTTATGATTAACAATTTTGATAATAACTATACATCATCATCATCATCATCACCCAGTTTAAAATCCCGCAATGAAGCGGGGTCTGGGGAGGTCTGATAGTACGCAGCC
>JANQAP020000158.1:3589291-3601285 GCA_026874005.2 Erythroxylum coriaceum
TATACTAAGGGTTGGGCTTGATTGCATTGTTATTCCATGCGATCGTAAAACGGAATAGGATGACATCAAAATCCATGGCAAAAGTATGACATGAGATTTTATTCTACAGGACAAGATTAACTCATTCGGATGAATCAAGTCCTATAATTCTTTCCCCCGTTAGAAGATGTAAAGGTTTTTATAAGACCTAAAATTGAAGGTTCCCTTATCAGAAATTTCTAGTCAAATTCTACAATTATACGCCTCATTCAAGTCTAATTGAAGACTCATTCAATCAGTAGGATACACAAAATTGTTGGTTCACCTTAGTATGCAGGTGTGCCTGAGGATAAACAGATCAATAATAGATAACCATGGTTGAGACAGACATTAATGTCAATAAGTTAGCTGTGGAAGAAAGGGAGTAGTCATTCTGTCCTGGTATTGAATTATTATTGAATGTAGTGCATGTTCTTATCGTCTTTCTTAGAAACATTCAATCTATGCATGTTTTACCTGGACTATGATCTCTTATTCCAACCAGTCAAAGGGCCATACGCGAATTTAATATCCGCTGTCAAATGTCTCTCTCTATAGGAAGGCTCTAATTCTTTTTACGTATTCGTACGAGGACTTAAATGGACATCCATGTGCAGTATGGTTCCACCTTGACGGCCGATGGTATTGGAACAACTTCATAAGCAGTTTGTAATAGACGTGTCATTCCTAAGGCCATGTCATATATCAAGCTATGTGAGTGGCGAAAGTTCAAAGGTTTTCAATTCCCAGACACTGTAGATACTTATAACTCGGTCAAAACTTGTCATCAATTCAAAACCCACCCGCCTTTCTTCTCCAAAACCAAAGATATCTGAGCCAAATTTGACTTGCAGGTGCTGATATTGCATGCTTAGGCAGGGGAACTAGCAAGTTAACGTTACGTGTCCCATTGCCTTTTGATCTTCTGCCTCATAACTAAACGTTTGGAGATCATAACGAAGCTTTCACAAAACCATGACACAATTGAACGATTTGGATCAAGTTACACATCAATCCACCCTTCATCGTATATTTAGTTGTGATGATTAAGGTGTGAAAAAGTTCACGAACTTCAAAGTTAACGTGTTCAATAAGTTTGAATAAAGAACATCAATTAAGTATCAAACTTTTTCGATCGAAGAAGCATAGACAGAAAGCTGGCCCAAAACTTATCCAACGACACGAACAAACACCTGGTGTGTCTCTTCAGTTACGTTGTGCCAGGATCCAGTAGACACGCGGTTTTTTCATATCGTCCGGGTACAGTTTCTGGATTGGATTAATTATAAAAGTGTCGCTTCCAGCAATAATATGAGAGTTGAAGTTATTAAGGAATCCGAAAGCTGCTAGAAATCTGATGTTAAGTAGGGGGTCAGTGATTAATTAGCAGTTGACCAATCAAGTATGTGACGACTCCTTGTACGTAAAAATATACAGGTTACGTAGGAATTTGAGAGATCTTGAAGTTCCAGATTTACATCCTCTAAAATTCTTAAGATGGGATATTAGAGATTTAAGATTAGTCCGACTAAATTAAGATAACTAATGAAATAAAAAAAAAGGTGTTCATACAGGGAAAAATCAAAAACTTGCGGCTCGGTGTCTGGTCCCTACTGGACCTCCTCAACATCCCAGATTCTGACGTGTCATGAACGGCCGACCTCTCTTGACATTTCGAAATTCAAAGCTTTCTTGAACGTGTGGGAGATCAGGAACCTGGTTAGTTTCATCCCAAATTTCTTATCTTTTAAATGACTGTAGCCGTAGCACATTCGAATAATTAAAATAGAATATGCCTTTATTGCACCAACTGCTCTTCTTTCTCATTGCTTCTACAGGTTTCTCATTTGGGTTGTCCTTATAATGTGTTCTTGTGGTTTGCGGATAGTTATTGATCTGTAATTGATGCCTTCGTCTCCTCTGTGTCTTAATTTGAGCTGTTGAGTTGAAAAGGTTATGAATTTTGTTCCATAAACATCACTTTTGGTTCTTTGGGTGCAAAAGAAGGAACCTTTGCTTTTCTTGTGTTCTCTGTGCTATAAAAAAAATTATATTTAGAGTTGTTATTTAAAGTTGGGCTTTGATAGAGAAGTTGGGTGGAGACACCGGAAGGCTCCCAAGTGACTGGAGTCACAGGTTTGAGGTTCTAGAGTTATAGAACCTCAAAATTTTGTGGGACGCTCGTTGTCTTTTGAATTATGACCGAATTTTGATACTTATGATCTGGCGAGCTAAGTGATAAAAGGATATAAGATGTATGCTATGGGGAGGCTAGGTAGCTATATTTCTGGGGGCTTGTATACTGTCTCTGGCCCTTTTCATGTTTTTGGTGGAGCTGTGGACATCATCGTGGTTGAACAACCAGATGGCAGCTTCAAATCTTCTCCTTGGTATGTCCGGTTTGGTAAATTTCAGGGAGTTTTGAAGGCCAAAGAAACTATAGTTAACATTAGTGTCAATGGAGTTAATGCAAATTTCCACATGCATCTTGATCAAAGAGGACAAGCCTACTTTCTCAAAGAGTTAGAAGGAGAAGAAGATTCTATGGTGTCTTCTTCATCTTCTAGTGATGAGATGGATGGTCAATTTGAGAAAAACATGATTGTGAAGTCTAAAAGTTGCGATTTTGATGCTAATCAGCCAGACTCAGCTGGCCAGATTGATGAAACTAGTGGGAAATTTGTGGCTAGAACAAGTACTCCTCAGTCAAGGATTCTAGGGCTTGCTTTTAGACGGAGGTCTTCAAAGGGTGGTAGTTATCAAGTGGTAGATGATAGTTCTCCCATGGCTCGAATAGGTTCGTTGGAGCGTGCTGAAATTGCAGCCAACCTCTTGGAGGTGAACTGGTCTACTAATCTTGCCATTTCTAAGCCCAGGAAAGGTGACACTTTGCTGTTTTCTAGTTCTCATACCTCGCATGGCAAGGGGGATGAAAAAATGCTCAATGGTGGGGAACAAATCGGCCATGTAGAACTTTCTATAGAGGACACCCTTGAAACTAATGTGAACCATTGCAGATTGGCTGATCAAACTATATCCTGTGAAGTGGTAGGCGACAAACCATGGTCCAGTTTTGAGAGTCTGGAATACTCTGTTGAAAAAACTACTTTGCAATCATGGACTGCAAGTACCATGGAACACATTGTTCAGACTTCCTCGCCATTATCTACAAGTGTTTTGGAAGAAAAGTATGAAACATCTCATATTTCAAGAAATATTGATGATCATACAGCAGAGAATGTTGATGGTGGTGGTGGCCTTATGAGCGTTCTCTCTGATGTGATTGCACCTGAGGCGCAAATCTCATATGGCATTCAAGCATGCCTTAGTCACAGGTTCGTTGAAGGTCCACCTTATGATGAAAGAATCATTGGCTTGCCAAGATTTTCCAAAGCTGAGGAGGATATTGAATCTAACAGGTCGCAAACCTTTGTGCATTGTGAAACATCAGATAGCTCAATAATGAGTCTGGACAGTTCAAGCACACAAATTCATCAAACTGTCGCTATTGCTAGTGAAGGACCAACAGAACTACTCTTTAATCCTGAAACGTTGAGGGAAACAGCTAGGGAACTCTTACCTGAGGTAAAACTTCCTCAATGCCTTTCAATTAATTTTTAGCAATTTAAGGTTCAAATATGGGAACTCACATCTAGAACATCTTCTTAGTAAGGCAACATGGATATTAATATTCAGTTTGGGTTTGTCTTGGCAAATTCTACATGACAGTAAGTCCTTATCTCTTAAAATATCAGGGAAAGGGGATAAAGCTAGTTAAGCAGTTTGACAAATCTTGTTAAGTATGTTGTGTGCGGTGGCTGCAATTCTTCTGTTCTTTTATTTTGTCTTTCATTAGAACTGCACCCTAGTTAACTTTATTACAGAAAAAAGTCACATAATTTTGACATCTACCCCCAAACTTGGTGGCTGATATAGTTGTGGTCCATTACGCAAGCTTAACCTGCGCCTGCTGGCATTCTGATTTGCCAATCAATCACTGTTAGCTGGAAATCGGGTGGGTCCATACCTAGCTCACATGACATTGTTGTTTGATGAGTTGAGTTCCAAAACTGTGGCCATTTCCATAGTTCCTCTTTTCTTTGCACCTCGACATCAAATTAATTTACTCCTTCAATTGATATTCACTTTAATTCCTCAAATATTTGACACTATGGTATTGAATGTTTTCCATCAGCAAGCAGAGACTATTGAATTGGATATGGAACAAGTTGATGCTTTTGATCACTGTTCTCAAAGAACAAGCTCATGCTCTTCTTGTGCACTGAAACCTGACATTGCACTAACAATCACTCAGATTATCAGTGTCAATCATGACTCGCTTAATGAAGTTGATTCGAGGAATATCTGCACCGTAGACAGGTTTTCCAATCCATCTGGTGATCTGCATAAGGAGATTATTGGTGATTCAGATTCTGTCCCGACGCAAGATGTATGTACTCTATCACTCCAAAGTTCAGTGGAAGAACAATTCCTTTTTAGTGATCTTGATGAACTTGAAGTCACGGAGATGCATTGTCAACCTAATTTACCAGACAATTCTACGCCTTTTTGTCTGGAAGGCTATGAAGAAATAAAAGGATCAGGGAGGATAAACGATGAGGCCTGTTCATTGACAGAAAATCAATCAGATGGTCTGGAAAGCTTGATAGAAAGTTCATATGCAGCATCAAGTCCCGTTGCTATTCCTGAAGTTCATGACTTTACTGTTACAGAAGTTGGCTGGCCAGCAAAGTCATTACCTAATTTGTGGTCTCCTACTCAAGTGCTGGATAAGGATTATCTCGTTTGTCCTCTAAGTCATTCACTAGACTCCAATTCCAAGTCATTGGAGTGGACAGGTCATGGCACAAATGAGGCAAATATGAATTCAGATTCAGAAAAAGAAAACCAATCACCACTTGAGCATTCTAACAAAGATGGTATTCACATCTTAGGAGGTCTTGAAAATGGTGTCCACACTCCTGTTGGTAAGAGAACTTTGATACGTTTTTTTGCTCTTTCCTTCTCTCTCTCTCTTTCTCTCTCTGTTTTCTTTTAAGTAGTCAATAGATTTGACGTCCTTTTGAGCACTAGTATGGGGTCATTTTTGGTTTAGTTTTAATTTCATTGTTAATGGAGCCGTTGGTTCTCATGGTTAGTACCAATAACAATTTTTACTTGTAACAAACGTAGAATTAAAATATTATAGGAATTTATTTTCCCTTTCACGGAGAAATGATAGTATTTCTAAAGGTTTATTGACTATATTTAATGAGCATTAAGGCATTTAATACTTCTTCCTAGCAACAAATGTAGATTTTCAGGCCACTCTTCTTTACGCGTAGATGTCTGTTTCTGAAGACATCGTACCTCTCTCAAGCATTAGATGCTGAGATGCCATACATAATAAATTAACTTCTCAAGTTCCGAAATTATAGAGAACTACAGGGTTGTTCTCAGCATCCATGGCTATTACTTGCCCTTGGATAGGCTGCTGATATTGTTCTATGAATTTTGGCAAGTAGCAAATAAAATAAATTTGAAACAAAAAGGATGGCGTATGTCATGTTGATCAAGATTATGAGTAATTTGCAGGGGATCCATCAAAACCGATTGTTGCTTCCAATGTAAGTTGGAAACTTTGGCCCTTCTCTCTCAAGAAGTCAAGATCCAGGAAGATCACGCAGCCAGCTGTGGGTGATTCCCAAAGTTCTAATTCTGAGAAAGCATCAGAGAGTAACATTAATTTGGAGAGAGATACTAATATGCCTAATTCCAACCGCAAAAGAAGGATGGTGAAAGCAAAAACTCCAACATCTGAACAGCTGGCATCCTTGAATCTGCAATGGGGGAGTAATTCAGTTACCTTCACATTCTCAACTTCAATGTGGGGGCAGCAGAAGGTTATTCTTTCTTGCATTTAGGACCTACTCCCATTCATTTATTTTTAAGTTTTTACTGCTTCTGCTTCTGCTTATGATTCTATTCTCCTTGCAAATTTGTTTTGTAATTTTCTTTTTTGTGAAACTTAGTCATATTCTGCTTAACAGGTTCAGGCTAGGATATATTTATGGAAATGGAACACTCGAATAGTGATCTCAGATGTTGATGGTACAATTACAAAGTAAGAGCTAGTGTATTTCTCTATTCCTAGAGACTTTGTTTGTCTTTTGAGTTCCATCTGATTAACATGAATATTGATATTTTTATGGTTCAATTTTGCTTCTCACATATTTATCGTTTTGAGATTAGTCATGCACACCAATACTCCAACCTGAATAAACCTATGCACACCGCCAATAAGTACTTATCGTTTGTTCTTGAATTGAAAGGTTAATCACATATGTCTAATCAAAACTCGAGGTGAAACCCAGATCATCTGGTTGCTGAGATAGGGAATTCTTCATTCCTTTCTACTGTATTCATCATCACATGAAATAATTAAGTGGTTGCAACATCACAGGAATGGACCTTAATTTTTTAATCTTTAGGATAGATGAAAGTAAAATGCAGAAAAAAAGAAAGTGGAAATTCAAAACATTAACAGAGAAAGAGATTACTATTTGAAGTGGACTTATGGTTTATTATGAATGATCTTTATCAATCAATGTACCAGTAGAAGTGTTCAAATTTTAGATTAAAAAAAGGCTAGTTTACTGATAGCAAAAAATGAAGGAAATAGTTGATCTGGATTTCTAACCGCCCATCCTCTGTGTGTTACATACATGTATGGTCGGTTCCTAGACTTCCACTTAGCTATCTCATTTTTCTGTCAGTCCGAATTTGTTGCCCTTAATTACTTCTCTAATATGTATTTGTCCAACGCATTAAGATTAAGTAATGTTTCTCTTTAATTTCGTAGATATCAGAACTATGAATTTCTCAGTACTTCTCATTTTGGTTATCGATGAATTTTTCTATATTTTCATCAAGTTTTTATTTTGTTAAAAAGCTGGAGTTCCTGTGAGACGTACTGAACCTCCTGCATTGCATTCTTGTTACAGATCTGATGTTCTAGGTCAATTCATGCCTTTGGTTGGTCTAGATTGGTCACAAACAGGTGTTGCACATTTATTTTCAGCTATAAAGGTTTGAGACATTCCATCTTATGTCTTTGGAGTGTGTCTGGCATCTTGCTTTTTAATTGGTAAATTGTTTATGTCACTTGGTATCTGTGTTTTAGGTGTCATTGCAGAATGTTAATTTAATTCTCCTAAATGGGGAGCTGAATAGCATGAATCTAAGGCTCTCATACGGTCATTGACTTGTTAGGATAATATTTATCTCATGTAAAACCAAAATGATTTTTTATAAAATGCAGGAAAATGGCTATGAATTGCTTTTTCTAAGTGCACGTGCAATTTCTCAAGCGTATCATACAAGACAGTTCCTTGTCAACCTTAAGCAGGTGAATTCAACTTGAGTTTGCAATGTGAAGTTGGAATCTTGGACGCAAAGACTATGAATTGTTTTCTCAGTCAATAATGATTTCGGATTTACAGGATGGAAAGGCTTTACCAGACGGTCCTATTGTTATATCTCCTGATGGACTTTTTCCTTCTCTATTTCGTGAAGGTAACACACACATCAAGCGCTGATCTACAAATTAGTGAGGCAATATCTTTCGACTAATGTAATAATCTTGACAAAAGAAATGCTTCCTTCAGAAATTTTGTTAACGTCAAATTTTCTGGGAGGATTCTTTTTCTCAATATCTGTTCAACTAATCAATTTTTATTCTTCAACAGTTATTAGAAGAGCTCCTCACGAATTCAAGATTTCATGCTTAGAGGTCAGTTTTCTATATTGAGGTTGATCTTGACCTATTAATATATTGTGTTCACAATTAATGCGTACAATGTTTTATAATCATTGTCACACCAATATTTTTTATCAAAACACTGTAAACTCTTTGCAAGTTTGGATTAAAGAGCATAACAGTGATTGTGATGACTCTTGTGCTTTTGAATTTTCTTGTGAGCAAATTCAAAGTGAGAAGAGTATAGACTTTCAGTAGTAGACTATTACAATGAACCATGCAACTGCAGTTACACAAGTCAGGTGATTCATTTTTAATAATCATAACATTACAAATTTAGTTTTAACTTCATGCTAAAAGTTACAACCAGAAAGTGCATTTATTTACCTTGTTACCCTACTCCTGAAATGCTTGGGTTTGTCAAAGAGCTTTTGTACTTTGTTTCCTTACAGCATTTAGGAGTAATTTTGTCAGGAAGCTAAATTAAATCCGGGACAGGTCTAACCTAAATTAAGCATAATTTACAAGTCCTGAAAGATTGTTCCTCTCATATTCTTGAAGTGGCAAGGCTTGATGCTTCTCATTCTTTCAATTACAGGACATCAAAGCATTATTCCCTTCTGATTGCAACCCTTTTTACGCTGGTTTTGGGAATAGAGACACAGATGAGATTAGCTACCTCAAGGTTGGGATCCCAAGGGGAAAAATCTTCATCATTAATCCAAAGGTACTCTTTAACGCCTCCATCATGAAAGAAGTAGCAGGAAGTTTGTAATTTACTATGGTATTGAATGTCCTAGTGGCTTTTATTTGCAGGGTGAGGTGGCAGTACAGCGCCGTGTTGACAAAAAATCATATACTTCCCTTCATACTCTTGTGCATGACATGTTTCCACCTGCAACATCATCTGAGCAGGTTTTGTTTTATGCTTGTACTAATAATGGAACTATGCTGCATACCATGCCTAGAAATGAATATTTGATTTTGTATCAGTGAGGCTTATTTCTCCTTTTTCTTTTTCCTGTGAAAGTTTTTACTTGAGTAAAGTTCCAATGGGTTGGGGTACATTTTGCCGTATTTCTCTTCAACTCGGTAATCGATATTCTCTTATCTGTTTTTACCCCGGCATTGTTTAGTTGGGTGACATTTTGCGTATGTCATTTAAACAATAAATTTTTACAATTCCAAACCTTGTCTGCATAAGTTATTCCTCAATTTCCTGATACAGTTAAGTCTTCCACGGTCTCTAATCTTTTGGTTTTCCTTTATCCCACTTGCAGCAGGAGGCTTTTAATTCGTGGAACTTCTGGAAATTGCCACCTCCTCTCATTGATTTTTGAACTCGTCCACTCTCCAGTGACACTTCTGCTTAACCCTCTGAATGTGGGGACAAAGGTGTCTCGTTGTGCATACCCTGGAACAATACAGGTAATGGTTCAGGAGCTTTGGAGAATTTGGACCTTCATAAACTTAAAAGAGTATTGTTACAGAATTGGGTTGAAAAGTTACTGAATAGTGTAAGTTGTAATTTAAGCAAGATAGAAAAGCTCTCTGGATGGCTTCCAGAGCTTGAGTTGGGATTGAATTGCCTGTGTTGTGGATCTCAAACAGTTTGATTGAAAAGGAGACTCTAGCTTAGTGAACATTTCCAAGTCTAGAAAATACTGTCTCTTTTCTTTCATCTAGGCAACAAGTACCGTTTCTTTATGGTGTAATTCTACTGCCATATTGCAGGTTGCTTATTCTCGAGGACTATAGGTGCTTCAGTCTTGGAGTGACTGAAATTTTTTGGTGGTCTAAGAGACATTTACATTGAATCCCATTATACACGCCCACGCCCTGCTTCCAGAAGAGATCTAATGTATGTTAAGCATTGCTGGAGATAGCAGGCTTGTGAATAACAATTTTTTGATGCAACAATTTATATATGTACTGGGAGAGATGTGTTGAGCCTGAAAGAAATATGGCTATATATAGTAAATAACTTAGACTAAGGTAAAATTCTAATTAGTAACTATACGTTTATCTTTAATCGTAATTGTCTTTAATTAAATATGCAATAAATATTTACTTTATAATACTCTTTATCGAGTTGGAACATAAAGATAGTAAATGTCGAACTTAAGAAATAGAAACTATTATTACTGTAAAGTGAGAGCATTGATGAACATACTTGCCATTTGAAATTGTGGTCGTAAATGGTTTGTGACAATATTCTTAGCTTAGAGTTGTTTCATCATATAATAGTAGTTAAATTTTGATGTGTTTAGTTAGTTCATGAAATACCAGTCATTGCGAATAACTTCATTAGTCCGTGATGAACCACCATCAAGGATTACTAATAAGGACTTTAATCAACTCAACTCACTAGTAGCTGCCATCATTGCATGTTATTCCGTCTCTGCTAAGCATCGAGAGATACTGTGCTTTACTTCTTCATTTTCTAGGATATAGGTGATTGTCCAAGCATAACAAGGTATCTCATTATCGATCATTGTGCAATTGGACAGCTTACCTAATCAGAATCGCAATAGGCATATAGCCTCATGATGAAAGCATTTATTTAGATTACTCTTTAAGTCTTAAGCATGTAGCTCAATCATAGTCCGTTAGTATCATGTCATTTACATATACTAACAATCTCGTGAAGACTTTACTACATGTGAACAATGAGAAATTAACAAGAGACTGAATAAAGCTATAACTTTTTAGGGTTGTTATTAACTTGGAGAACCAATTTATGATACCTAAAAGAGTCCATATTCAACTTTCGAAGTTGACAAACCTTGTTGCCTCTATTTGTCTTGAAATCTGGAGGTAATGTAAACCTCTTTCTCCAACTCATCATCCAAAAAGGTGTTGTTCTCATCCATCTAGAGTGGCTACCATCCTTTTGACACTGCTACTACTACAAAAATTTGTACAGATGAATTTTGCAACTTGTGAAAAGGTCTCATAAGAATCCAGGCCTTCAATTTGAGTGAATCTCTTCGCTGTAAGTCTAACCTTGTAGTGCTCCAATATACTATCTAAATTGTATTTTGCTTTGTAGACCCATTTGCAATTAATAAGTCTCTTTCTCAGGTAGAACACTCTCCATCGTCCAAGTCTTATTAGCTTCTAAGATGCAACATCCCTTGACAAGACGTCACACCATTGTGTACTCTTTGTCAACTCAAAATAATCTTTAGGTTATACTTATAATATTACTGTTGTCAATAATATCCGATGCATACAGGAAAATTTATCAAATTTTATATAATTAACTAAAGGATAAGGAGTACATATGAAGCTTTCATGTTGTAGGATATTATTACTAACAAGAAAAGAACATGTCCGTTTCACTGAATAACAAGTATCACAAGCCCCTTTACTTTCTGACTTGATACAGCTAATTCCTGCAATAAGTTGTAAACTCTAATTTGACTAGAATCCCATCTGTCAAAGCCACGTTATGAAGGAGTTTACACTATTTGTCTTTACTGCTTTGAGTAACTTTGTAGGTTTATAGCAATAGACCTCCCTCGTAGTTCAGCCACTTTAATCTGGCTCCTTAAGGTATAGTCCTGTATACAGGGCATGTTAATAAATGCTGCTATTTAACTCATTTATCAGTTCACACACACACACACACAAACACATATATACACTACAACAAAATATGAAATTTAAAGACACAAAAAGTAGAGTTTTTAGACATTTTTTTGTGTCTTAAAAATAATTTTAGACGTTTTATAAAGCGTAAAAAAAACAAGTGTTAAAAAAATTATTTTTGACGGTTTTCTTAGATACATAAATGCGTCAAAAAAATATACATTTTTTACGCATCTAAGCATCGAAAAAACATATATTTTTTACGCACCTAAGCGTCGAAAATCTAAGCATCAAAAATTTATTTACACATAGATGTGTCGAAAATATACATTTTTGACGGTTTTCGACGACACATAAATGTTATTTTAGACGCTGTGTATAAGCTTTTAGATGCTTTTCTTTGTCAATATTTTTCGTTTTTAGACAGTTTTTCGTCTAAAAACTCCACCATTTTGAGTAAAAAAATAAGCTTACAATTTGCTTTGTGCATCTTTTCTAAGATCATTCACATGCATATTATTATAATAAGTTTTACAAATTAATCTAAAATATGTATATGCATATTATTATAATAAATTTTACAAATTAATTTTTTATTATAATAAATTAATCAGAAATAAGAA
>JANQAP020000158.1:4034865-4049653 GCA_026874005.2 Erythroxylum coriaceum
GTATTATATGAATGATTGAGATGATTTATTAGATTGTTTGAAATAGTGATATGAAATAATTGAATACATGCTGTACTCATTGACATATGATATAATGTGATGTGATATTCAATGTTGGATAATGTTTTATACTTAGTGAATTGTGTTATATACTTATCTTTATAATCTGACTTGAGTGAGCACATCGATGATAGTTGATTCACTGAGTTCGCAAACTTATCAAAAGCAATGTTGATTTTTAGGTTCAAGGGAGATCTAGCTTCTAAAGCGATCTAATAGAATTCTAGTACTATTATTTCGAGGACAAGAATGGCTCAAAGGTCTGGTCAGCTGATACCTGCAAAGTCTAGATAGATGTCTTTTGTATTAGCATTCTATGTTATGAAATATATTGTCTCTAGTGTGTAATTTTTGTACTAGGATTGAGTTCAAAACTGTTGTGTATGGTCTACTTGAATTTGGAATGTTAATGACATATATGACTTATTATGATTCTGAAGGAAATAAGTATTTGGAATGTTTAAGTTATGTTGATGCCTCAGACTGTATTTATGTGATTATTCTAATGTACCATTTCCGTAGAGTATATTCTCAACTATTTGTAGATATGCTCGAGCATATGCACTATGAGAGTGGTATGTTACATTTAGCCTTCAAGTAAGTTAAGTCAATTAGCCACCTTACTAACTTTCATGATAACCTTGAATGGACCATCATATTTTAGAAAGAGGCCTTTGTGAGTCGACTTTCCACTGATTTTCTTCCATATCTAAGGTGTTAATTTCAGCAGTAACTTGTCGCCCACAACAAAGTCTAATGAACGTCTATGCTTCATCCTTCAAACATCTTTCCAAAGGCTATCTTTTGCTTCATCCAAGAGTTCCTACCAATCCCTCATAAATTTATAAGCAACTGGACACTTACCTCCAAGCTGCTATTTGGCAATCTCCAATGGAGTTAGAGGCTGATGTCCCAAGATCACTTCAAATGGATTTTTCCTAGTTGCAGAAAATCGATGAAGATTGTAAGTGAACCATGCACTATCCAAAAGATTCAGTCAATTTTTCTGACTTGTACTCACATAGTGTCGTAAATAATCCTCCAAAAGTGTGTTTATCCATTTTGTCTATACATCAGTTTAAGGAAGATTAGTAGTAGAAAATTTAAGTTCAGGCCCTATCATATTGAATAAGGTTGTCCAAAATCAACCCGTAAATCACCAATATCTTTCGCTTACCATATCTACTGGAACACCAAAGTGTTTAACAACATTTAAATAAAACAGATCAGCCACTATTTCCACTATACACGAGTATGGTGTAGCCATAAAAACAACATATTTGGAGAACTGATCAACTATAACCAATAGATCCTGACATTCATGGTTTCTCTGAAATAGGGAGTGGATGGAGTAGTCCTGCCTCCTTTTACCTCTCCATCTTATCTTGTTAACATACAAAACAAGTTTTGTAGTAAGTCTGAATATCCTACTCCATCAGTAGCTAAACATAAGATCTGGACATAAGTGTGAACATCTTTTCTCTACCGGGAAATCCTGCCCATGGAGAATCATGTGACTCCTTCAACAATTCTCTTCGTTATCCACCGAAACTAAGCATATATAATCTGCCTCCTTTCGCTACAAGGAACCCATCATCAAGTCAATACCGTTTAGTGACCCCACCTTGTACTTTTTGCATCGATCAATAGTATGTAGTATCAAGTTTTCCCCCTTGATAAAATTTGTCTCAATTTTGGACATATTATAAAGTGCACCCATAACTTCCATTCGACTAAGTGTATCAACCACCTGATTGCTTTGTCCAGGTTTGTGTTCCCAAACGAAGTCGTATTCTACCAAGAATTCCTACCATCTAACTTGTTTGGCTAATAACTTTTTCTGCACTTTAAAGAAAGTATTCGTCATATTATCCATTCTCACAATGAACTTAGGACCCAATAGATACATATGCCACACCCTTAAGCAATGAACTACAGCTTTTCCTTCTAGCTTGCTGAATATTTTTGTTCCATTTCATTCAACTACAAAAGTTGGACTTCAAACCCATTCACAAGCAATCTCAAAGAATTAAATCAATTGATTTTAAAAAGATTAAAACATACTCATGCATTTACTTTAAAAACATTTATATATGTGCCTTCTATACATAAAAATACATTAAAAACATATTCATGGATATGCAATAGTTCCCAAAAGTATTTACAAGGGAATAATGCCTACACAACAGCACATGAAGAAGCTAACCACTCGAGAGGTGGAATCCCTGATGCTGAACCCCCTAAGTGTGCATCTGGGAGGTTTTATTTTGAAAATAGAAAATAGAGTGTAAGCTAAACAAGCTCAGTGAGTGATAGAAATTCTATTTAAATCATGATTAACAACTTAAACCTGCCTAAAACAAATTCATTTCATTTCATATAGTATAATACTAATGTCAAAAATATATGTTTCTTGAAAACAAATTTCTCAAATTGCTTTTAAAGCAAATGGTGGTAGCATTATTATTGTCATGAACTTTCTTACATAACATAGCCTAACACTAATTTCTTTTCCATATGGTACCTTTAGGCATAAAGTCATGGAGCTAGTTATGTATCGCTTACCCATGATTGATTAACCACTAGTTACGGAGCTGGTTCTACATCGTTTAACCGCACTAGGTTAACTGTTATACACTGGTAATTACGGAGCTGGTTTTACATCGCTTACCTATAACAATTTTGGTAGCATTATATACTCATACGTGTAGAGGACGACTCACTAGACTACTAATAGATGCAATACCACCCACTGTTAGTATCTGACGCCCCCTAGACACTGCCATGCATGATCGGAATACTCTGACCATTATAATAATATGTATAAAACCTAAAGGTGTACCATAGGCTAAAAAAACCCTTTTTCTTAGTACCTTAACTTTTGGCATAGAATTTAAACCACTTAGTAAATAAAGAGCAACTCATACATTTATAGCTCATATCACTTTCGAAATCAATTATGGGAGGATTTTACCTTAATAACAATACTAATAAATCTCACAATCATAAAATTCAATGCATAATTTAAAATCACATGTCATTAATTCTTTTGCAAAGAATTTATTCATATAAAAAATTAAAATACAATCACAGTTTTGCAAATTTATCTCCAAACACACTCTTGCATTCTATGCCTCTCCTTTACAAATACAAATTGCATTTTGTTTAGGCATTTATTTCCAAATTTGAAAATAAGGCAACATTTTTTGTCCAATTCAAATCAAACAATGCTGAAGTTTAAATATTTTGTATAGATATTTAAAATAGGGCTAAAATTTATATTTTGTTCAACAAAACAATTTTTTAGTCATTTAAAACCCTAGGCTAAGTTTATTTTCAATATTATTCTAATGTTATTTTATACTATAATTGGGACTATATAATAAATGCTGATAGTAGTAGTAGTAGCAGTAGTAGTAGTAGTAGTTGTTGTTGTTATTGTTGTTGTTGTCGTAGTAGTGGTGGTGGTAGTAGTCATAGTAGTAGTAATAATAGTAGTCGTCGTAGTAATAGTAGTGGTAATAGTAGTAGTAGTCGTGGTAGTAGTCGTGGTAGCAGTCATAGTTGTAGTAGTAGTAGTACTTATTGTTGTTGTTATAGTGGTGGTAGTAGTGGTAGTAGTAGTGGTGGTAGTAGTGTTTATTGTAGTCATAGTAGTAGTAATAATAGTAGTAGTAATTAGTAGTATTAGTAGTAGTAGTAGTAGCATATATTTTCCATATATTGTGTTAATATTGAATATAATATACAAAGAGTTTTAAATGCTTTAAGACCAATCATAATATTTTTTAATATTTATATGGATAGAAATATGCAAATTTATTTAAATATTAAACATTAAATATACAATTAATGAAATGTTGAAGTATTTTTAGAGAAATTAAATGAATGGATTGATTATGAAAAAAGTTGTTGAAGGACTTTCATATAACTCTAAATCTAAATTAATATTTGAAATATAAACGCTTGCTTTTAATATGAAGTTAGCTGTATCAAATTTAATTAGAAATATAAATGAATATTGAGTACAGTACTTGTCTTAGGTTATATGGATAAAAAGAATTATTGATTGACATCATTACAGAGGAGTGCATTCAGCCATTGCTCTCTTACAAGATACTATAATCACAAAATCTGTCCACATTTTAAGTACAATTACAACTGCAAATTTTCAAATCTGTTCACATAATGACTATAGGAAATTAAAATTTTCGTTGTGGTAATATTTTTCATCTTTCTTTCCTAAACTTTGTTTATACTTGAAAAGTTCTCAAGGGTATAAATTGATAGAGATCGGAAAGACCATGTGGAAGTGTCCAAATAGATTAGAAAGTATGAAAGAACAAGTCTATTGCCATGTGCATGTCATTAGAATGTGCGAAATAACATATCTACCTGTGCATTTGTGTGTAAGGTCTAGATATCATTCGACCAGATAACTAGCCTGGCTGTAGAGGGCGTGAAGGTCCCCATCATATATATTACACCATTATAGTTAGTATGATTTGAATTGGACAAAAAATGTTGCCAAAGCCTTTCCTTCTTAGTTTGTCTAAAACCGAATGCTCTTTTCTCCTTCCCTAGTTCAAACATTTTGCTCTAACAAAAATCATTAATTTTCGTTCTTTGCCATCTCTCATATTCTTTCATTCCCATCTCTTCCGGTCCCCTACTATTTCCTCCTATCAACTTGCTCATCTTTACTCTCTGATCTTTCCAACCAATATTTGTAACACCCTTCTCTCCCTGTCTATCACACATCAGACGCCCACGGAGTTGCATATAGATACGCTGAAACACACACAGAGTGCTTCTTTGTAATGTTGTCTTAGCTGTCTACTTTTCCATATATTCCACTCTTGGTGTTGTGTTGTCTCCTTCATGGATTTTATGTCGTTTTATAGTTGTTTGAACACATGCCTTCGGTTATTTGATTTGCAAGACTTTGATATCTCTTTTCCTTATTCAGAGAAACGTAATAGATAGCCTTCATTAATCAACTAATAGTTAGCTTTGGTAACAGTAAACCTTGAGAGAAGATGTCGAACTCTTACAACCTTGAATCTGAGCAAGTGTGTTACATGTCTTGCAACTTTTGCAGTATTCTTCTTGGGGTGAGGCTTTTTAGTTAGCAGATCTACGTGAAGTTCTTCAAAAGTGGAATTTACAGATATTTGGCTTTTTTATGTTCTTGTGAGATCTCAATTTACTTGTTCATGAAGTGAAAAAATTAGATCTAAAATATGTGTAACGTCACTCAACTAATTAGAATGGCGAAAGTATACATCATTGATTGTTTTTCTTCCAGTTATGTCTGTCTCCACCCTTGGCCATTTTTGTGTTTCATTCTATTGTCTCGTTAAAATAAATATCACTAAGACGAGATCTCACAACAACTTTCCCATGGACTGAAGGTCTAGCTAGGGTTTATTTCTTGAAACAATTACGTGAAAATCCACAGAAACTCTTACCTGAAAAGAAAGAGAAAAAAGAGGGGAAAAAAAAAGCTGAAAGAAACACATTAGGTTTCCAATATGAGTAAAGGGTTACAAAGTACATATAAGTGGTCATAGACTGAATAGATTGGAAGTCGGCACTTCGATGATGCAGCAATTAGAGCCCTGTATGAGGCTTTACCTTTCTTTTTCATGTTGAAGTTTCCTTCACGCCTTTCCGTTTACCATTTTATCAGAGAGAACAGGAAGATCCTAAATTCTAAACATTTTCTTGTTACCGACTTCTTTTTATACCTATATAGCTTATGATTTCTACAGGTAAGTGTTCCATGGAGGAGTATGTGTGAGACAGTGACCATCCGATGCGGACACTGCACTAATCTGTGGTCAGTAGACATGGGAGCTGCAGCCTTACAATCAATTCCAGGTCAAGATTTTCAGGTGCCGTTTCTTATGAGCTTGTTTTAGGGCACCGTCAACTCATAACATAGGACACAGCCTTTCACGGTCTTACTTCTTTCGAGGAAATCGAATGTTCAAGCTTAGTTATTTTATTATTTATTTCTTGGGCTCTGAAAGTCTGATCTGATATCCTCTCAAATTAGGCTTTTTTCTGTCCACAATAATTTTGAAGGAGAAAACTAATTTGAGCAATGAAATTTGACCTTATCTGGCTCTCTTTTCATCTTCATTTCTTAATCTTGCTTCCACTGGTAGTTTTCTTCAAACCCCAGACGGAAACCTTAATTTGGATTTGATTGACACATGCTTTTACGGCTCAGAACTAGGTATATTTAATTCTTTTCGTTAACCTTTTTCCTCTATTGTGGAGACATGATTTACAGGAATTATGCGGCTTAACTGGATGTACGTGGTGTCTCAATCTAGTCATGTCAAAGGCTCTTTTTCTTTCGTTTGAAACACGTTTTGAGAATCTTTTACACTCGTAGAAATTGTCCAAGTAATAATATATATATATATATGAGTAGATGTTAGAATGTAACTGTTGATGGCTGATAAACATGTCCAAGTAGTTAAAAAATGGCTCGAATTATGTGCCAACTAGAGGCATATTCTAGTGGTAAAAGTTCAAGTTACTGTTTCGTCATGAAAGAACACTAAACACTAAACTAAACACTCACATAATTCCATCCAGATAAACCCTAGTTATTTCATGTAGGAGTATACAATATGTGTATGAGGTCGCGCGCGCGCGCCCGCGTGTGGTTGTAGCACATAGTCTTCCGACAGTACAAGGAAGGCAACGGAGAGTTCACACAAAGTGTGTCGCCGTAAACAAAGAATTATTTTTACTTCGATTAACATATGAGGTTCTAAGTTTTCTTTCTTCAATAGAGGTTCAAATTCGAACTTAAGACTTTTCTTGATTTGCTGTTTCTGGTGTACCTTAAGTAGTAAAGAATCGATGACACCGGTTTAATTTTAGATTCGTTAAGATTCTACTCATGAAAGGAAGATGAACGTCAAAATTTAGGATGAAAATTGGGAATGTAACTTAATATAGTCAAGGGCATGGCTGTACTATGCATTTGGCGGTTGAAAATGTTATACATTTCAATAGCAAGGTGATATAATTGCTTCATTTCGAGCAATGCTTTAGTATTAGCGCATTCTTTAAGCAGAGAACGGAAAATGCAGTCATCAGGATTAAAACAATCTTGTAGAACTTCAGAAAAATGAGAAATAGCTTTAAGCGGAGCGTTTGAGTGAGAATACATATAAGCCATACTATTACAAAACTCTATATGTTCATAGATGAGTTGTATGTATTTCACAGAAGAGGAGGTGTAATGCTTTGCTATCACAACAAAGCAATAGCTATCTTGCAGCTCAGTTGCGACGGTAAAAAGTGTTGCAATCTGCCTCGTCAAGAGCTGCAACATGTGTAAATTTTGGTTATCCATTACCATCGGCTTGTTGCGGTAACAATGACGCCGATTGCGATCTGCTATTGCAATCGTAGTCGCAATTCTTATAATTGGTAATTCAACTTCAATTGATGAAGTCCTGGGTTATAAAAGATAAGGGAAATATACTTAATTATAAAACTTGCACAGAATCCTTACAAAAGTAGTTCTTCTATTGATGATGTTTGTTCTTAAATATAGAAAAGCTGAAGAAAATTTTTAGGATACATAAAAGTTTTGAAGTTTAGTACTATATTTTACGAAAAAATAAAAATATAATAGTTGCTCAGAATTACTAATACCTTAGATATAAAAAAATCCATTTGGCTGATCATATAGTGTAATTTTTGTATGTTTTGAATTTTTTGGTCTAATTTGGGTTCAAACATTGAAGATTAGACTTGCTATATAGTGAGTTGGACAATTGGAATGAGTCTGGAATAGTATTCCTCCCGACAAATGTGTAGAACTAAATCTTGAAGTGTTTTCGATATTTGACCTCCAACATACAAGTTAGTAAAGTTAGAGAGACAAAATAAAATATTTAGCGAGAAAAATGAGTACGAACCAAGTCCTTTTTCTTGAAAATACTGATTGCTCTTTATACTGGCATGTGAGTGTATAGGATGCCAGTTATCATTATACTATGCAAATGCTGAGAAAATCTTAGGCGTTTAAGTTCTCTTTTAACCATAAAGCTAAAGAGATTTGATATATATATCTATTAATAGCCTTCTAGGCTTCAATTGTAGGCATGTTTTTAGGTTAAAGCTTTCACTTTGAAACATAATGTTAAGTACTTATATTGTATTGTGAGCATTTTGTTAGAAATTATGTACATTTGAAAATATGTAGGTATGTTATATTATAAGCTTTTTGTTTCGTAAGGTAATATAGCTATAGAAGTTTGTTAATTTGTCACTTTACTCGGTGTTAGCTTTGTTGTGTTTTGCTTATCAATAGGCCTAATATTTTGCTTTTCATTAGCTCTTAAGATGCTTCACTTACCATTAGTACCTATGATGCTTCACTTGTCATTATTTTTGGTGTTTTACTTTACGTTAAGCTTCATGTTCGACTTGTTGTTAGGCCTGAAGTCTTTCACTTGTCGTTAGGTCTAAGGTCTTTCCCTTATTATTAAGCCTAGGATTTTGTTTTATGTGAAGCCTGGTATTTTGTTGGGTGTTAAGCCTAAGAAATTTAGTTTTTCATTAAGCCTGAGGTCTTTTACTTTCTCATTAGGCTTGGTATTCTAAATTGTGTAAGGCTTAGTTTTTCAAGTGGTATCAGGCTTAGTTTTTAGTTTGACATTAGGTGTGAGGTGTTTTGCTTATACTAATTCCTGAGGAGTTTTACCTGATGTTTATCTTGTCATTTTGCAAGATATGTACTCTTTTTTGTAAGGCCTTTGATCTGACACTTTTAAGGCATTTAACATGCTATTTTGTGAGGCATTTAGTATGTTGTTCTAAGAGGCCATTGTTTTGATGTTTATGGGACTTGATTGAAATTATGCAAGGAAGTTAGCTTGTCATTTTGTGAGAAAATTAGTTTATCATTTTAGGAGGCATTTAGTATGTTATTTTATAAGTTGCTTAGACTTTCATTTTGCCAGACTTGTAATCTAACATTTCATGTGGTGTTTAGCCTATAATTTTGTAAAAATTTAAATAAGACATTTTTAGACCCTAACGTTTTCTAAAACTTGAGTTTAAAATTTGTGAAACTTTAAGTTTGACATTTAAGAAGTTAAAATTTTATAAGTCCTTTAAGGTTTGAAGTTTTAATGTATTAACATTTTAGGAGTCATTTGAGGTTTGATATTTTGAGTAGTTAACAATTAGATATTTAGAGTTTATGAAAATTTGAATCTAACATTTTGATGAAACTTTGAATAAGATATTTTGAATTAATTTTTTCAATTATGATTATTAAATTTGCAAAACTTTGAGTCTAATATTTTTCATTACTGATATTGTTTAAGATCATTGAGGTTTGTTATTTTAGTATTGACAATTTAAGAGGCCTTTGAGGTCTTAAACTTATAAATCTAACTTCTTAAGTTGCCGATGTTTTATGAGACCTTTAATATCTAATGTTGTGTGAGACTTTGAGCTTGAAGTTTTGAGAAATTTAAGTTTTATGAGATCTCTAAGGTCTGACATCTTTTGTTGTTGATGTGCTGAAAGACATTTGAATTTTGATGTTTTATAAGAACTTTGAGGTATGATATTTTGAGTTGTTGATATCTTGTGAGACCTTTCAACTCTAATATTTTGCTAGACTTTTATATATTGCAAAGACAGATAGACTGAGCAGACTTAAAACTAAAATATCTATAAAAAATGATGCTTACAATTTCAAGAATACTAAAGCATAGTATGTTGAATATTCCATGTCATTAGGCTTTAAGCTTGTCTAATCACTCAAGTTTATATGTTTTAATCTTGATGATGATCATTAGTTTGGATGATTTAGACTTATTTTCTTACATAATGTTTAAGACTTTATTTGTCTATGATGTGGTCTACTTTTTGATAGTCACTTCAAGGATAAATTATGCCTCTTTCAAGACTATGTACTTTGGCACCTTGCTTTAACCTCCTCAAAGTTTTGATCTCTGTTCATTTGAAGGGGTCTCTATAGTATATAGTGTTTCATTAGTCCCTTTTCAAAAGTGATGGCTACAATAGATATGCTAACATTGGGTATTTATATGATGTCAAAGTTGAATCTTTTTGCAAATTATGTCTCCTCACCTTTGCGTGACTTCAAATAAGGACTAAATCATATAGCCTACACTTGTTGCTCAAAAAAATTGTCCTAAAATGATTATTTAATTGTTTGAAACTTATTACTACGCCTGCAAGAAGGATTTAGAACCTGTCTTTAGTTATATATGTCAAAGTAAACTAGAAGGCATCACTTAATTGCATATATAGTTACTCAAATTTGTCATCATATTATAAGCCTCCAAAACTAGTAATTTTAATGTCTTTTTGCAAATGTGTCCTTCAATATTACTTTAGTAAAAGGATTAAATAGGTCGATGAAAGTTTGTTCATGATCTTACTCCTGTAGCATGATGGACCACATTAGTTTATGATGTTGTGTGATAGGTGGGAGCGTCGTCTTGCTATAGTTTGGATATCTTCCATGGTAGACTAGTTCACTGAGATGAGCTTTACATTGTGTGAGTTTAGGCCCCAACATATTCTAGGACGATTTAGAACTCACTGCATGGGTCTCTGCAAGGTTGTTTTGCAAACTAGAGAACTATAATTAAGGTTAGTAATTGGATAATCAATGTCAAAAGTAAGTAATGTACGTAAGTCGTGGAGGCAAGTTTATTGATTCTATATTTTTGTAAAATGAAAAATATATAGTTTTTTTATCGTTAATCATTCACTTATGAAGATCAACCACTAATGACTGTATTATGGGTGTCAAATGATATATTATAATTTATGTAGGCCTAAATTTTTTAGGTCTAAGTCTCGATATATTACTTGCTATAATGTGTTGGAAATATGGCATGAATTTGGGTTTGGACTTTCCCTTAACAGACTGCAAAATTTAATATTAGAGTATCTTGCAACATTTGACTTTTGAAAATCAAGTTAGTAAAGTTAAAGAGAAAGAATATAACATTTAGTTAGAGAGTGTGTGTAGAACGAGTCTCTATTCTTAGAAGTTGTGATTTTTTTTTTTACACGGGCACATAAAATAATGTAACTTGTCTTCATCTTATACAAATGTTGAAAAACTTTTAGATATTTATACTCTCGTTTAACATAAACCCAAAAGGAAATTTTATACTGGTGCATAAACTGAAGCAACGTAACTTGTCTTCATCTTATATAAATGTCGAAAAACTTTTAGATATTTAAACTCTCTTTTAATCATAAACCCAAAAAAAATTGATAGATATCGACTTCCACTTTCAGGTTGCTATAAGTAGTCATGCTTGCTTAGTGAACTTAGTTAACTATATCTGCTCCTCAATTACCCTAATACTTCAAGCGAGTACATGGGTGATCTGTGAATTGTTTCTCTTCTTCTATTTGGTAATGAATTGATGTGGGTTTAGGGGGAATATATCAATTTGTTGAAAGTAAAACTGCATATTATATTACAATTCTAGGTAATTATGGTTAGTGTAAACAATACGAACGTGGTTGTGAGAGATGCAGTTGTAATTACAGTATTACTGTAATGATTTGAACCGTAATTATAATATTACTGTCATAATTATAATTATAATTGTGGATGGTAATCTAAAATCATGGTTGAAAATAGAAAAGACAAAAAAAAAATTCCATTCGTGGATCTAAATTTTTGAGAGTCAATTGGTCACAAATTCTAGTTCTTTTTAGGACCTGTAAAGTTGATATTACCATGAAAAGGTGTAGGTGTCATTCCTTCCCTCTTTTGTCTTTGAATGCTTAATTAATTAAGACATTCTATCATGAATTACTTTCCATTAAAGCAACATCATTTGATTCCTTTCTCCTAGACCGTCCAAACTTGGTCTTCTTTTGAGCTTACTGGGTACTGGAAGATGGGATGGGACTTAAGGGAGTTATTTGCTTAATTTGAACCACAACTTCACTTAAAGGTCAACTTTATTTCAAATGTTTTTACAGTTTCCAACTTCTACCTTACCGGAATTCAGAGTTGGCTTAAGGTCCTCTTCCAACCGTAAGAAGACGATGACAGGAACATCAGGTGTCACAGTCACAGATGTTAACGAGGAAAGGGCAGTAAATCAACGTGAGTAACGTACCCATAAACTTTGGAACTTTTATTTTTTCCAGAATTAGTTAGAAATTTTCATTTGATTAGGTCGTATAAGTTGTCAAATCTTGTGTTTATTTTTCCCTTTTCAGCTCCCAAAAAGAGGCATCGAGCACCTTCGGCATACAATCAATTTATAAAGTAATACTGTACTTTACGTTCCAATTTTTTTCAATAGCTATATAGTTGTTTTATATTGTTCTCTAGGATGTAATTAAAAGAAATTTATGTTAGCTTGTGTTTTACATCCAATCACTTAGTTGTATATTTGTAACATAATTAATTAGATGTATATATAAAAAGATAAAATATATGTGACAATATATATAAATATAATTAGTATGAGTACTATAATTATGGTCTTATGGTAATTTTATTTGTCAAGTGCATCTATTACATAAGTTTTTATCTTATAAATTATTTAACAAAACAAAAACATCCATGATTATCTTGTAGGTTAAATAATTAAACAAATATTTATAAGATAAATCAAATTTTCAATTCATTATGTCCCAAATATATAATTATTATTTATATATATATAAGATACCCACACTTTTATATACGGATACTGATTAGTTATGGAACGATTGAATTGTTCAATGCAGAGAAGAGATTCAAAGAATTAAGGCCAGTAATCAGAAGATTAGCCACAGGGAGGCGTTTAGTACTGCTGCCAAAAACGTAAGTAGATATTCTCTTCATGCCAATCTCCATACCGTTTTCTCGTATCTACTTCTTTGAGATGCATGCATGATTGCAAATCTTTTTGCTAAAATTGTCTTAACAAGTCAATTGGGAATGGACTATGTTGGATCAATAATCGTCCCTTGGTTATATGATCATTTGTAGTTCCCCTGTTTTGGCCTTTTGAGGTTATATGTTTACCGTTACTTCATATGCTTGTTTAGAGTTTCATATAACGATTTACCATACTCCTGAAATTTTCTCTTTGTTTTGCAATCATTTCTTCATTTTATGTACCATATCCTTTTCCTAAAAAATTAATTAATATCTCTCTTAGAAATATTTAAAACCTAATCTAAAGTCTAAACCATAGAACTTCTACTAGT
The DNA here is from genome assembly GCA_026874005.2 of Erythroxylum coriaceum. Taxonomy (NCBI): domain Eukaryota; kingdom Viridiplantae; phylum Streptophyta; class Magnoliopsida; order Malpighiales; family Erythroxylaceae; genus Erythroxylum; species Erythroxylum coriaceum. The sequence goes on from JANQAP020000158.1 coordinate 4,048,180, forward strand.
AAAGTTTTTATTTTTATTTTTTTCCCTCTCTATTCAATGTAAGGGTAGCTTGCAATAAAAGCTCCAAATTCCTTAGAGAGATTATGGTCGTCCAAAACCAGATACATTACCCAATATAGCGGCTCATAGTGAGTACTTTTTATTTATTATGGCATGGCTTTATTTTGAAGCTTTTCAATACATTAGGATTCTAAAGATTCCATCAAAATTTGATCTTTCAAGAAAAAGAAATTTGATCATTTATATGACATCGATAAATTGATAGATTGTAATATAAATGAAAATTTTGTTAATTATTCAATGTAAATTGTTTGAGAAATTGGATAAATGAATTCATCTAGCTGTCCTGAAGAAAGGCTACATCTATTAGACATGTTGATGTTCACATTAATGGCCTACGTTCATAAAACCAATATAACTTTGTTTACACCGAAAAATAGGTTCGGCCCATTTTTATTGTTTTGGGCCGAAAAAATCGAAGCCCAAAGAATGTCCATGGTTCGAAGTCCAGACACTGGCCTTGGCCCATCAGATTTCAGTATCCAGCAGAGAAGGACGTATTAGAGTTGGAGTTGAATTGGGAGTCTAGGAGTCCAAGTTTAAAGAGCAGATAAAAGGATAAGATGATAGACACCAGCCCAAACTCAATCTCTATTGGATAAGATAGCTCTATCTCTATTGGATAAGATAGAGTTTCATCCAATGTTTATCTCTATCCAGTGAGATATAATTTGATCAGGATTACAAGTTTGAATTGGATTGGGACACTTAACATCGTTGGCTATAAATATAAGTTTGGAAGAAGAAAAAAGGATCCAACCTCTGACATATCAAAAAGCCTGGCATCCTAGCAAATCTTTGAATTCTTTAGCTTATTATTTTCAGCAATCTTTTATTTTTCCCTAGCTTAGTCCTTTCCTTTTCAATTGTTCTCAGCAAATTTTCAATTTTTTAGTAATTGCGTTTTGCCGATTTGTTTACCAATAAAGCAAAGTTCTTTCTGTTAGATTTATTACCCCTTTCTAGTAATACACAGTCGTTTTGATTTTAGTCAGATTACGAGGCGCAATCTTTTTCCTTATTTCTTTAGTTTGGAAATACTTCAAATTCCTGGCATGCTCGCAAACACATTCAAACTGAAACAAAGGGCTACGTGTTAACCTTTAATCAAAATAAAGGCAAACATATTTTTGACACGTTCGGTGGGACCACGCAATGACGAGAACAAGATCTAGTAAGAGTACTGACATTTTCCTCAGTGGAGACGATGATATGGAAAACGTTGCAACAGCAACGTAGGAAGACCAACCTCAACCCGTTGAGTTAAGTAAAGCAAGCAACATTGAGATCCTTTTAACAAAGGTTCTGGAGGCCATAGAGAAATCAACAGCTGAAATGCGCACTCTCTTGAACACCATGGGGAGTAATCAAAAAGAGATTTTGGCTGCAGTCACTGGATTTGCCATGCCAGAGA
>JANQAP020000158.1:4376474-4388282 GCA_026874005.2 Erythroxylum coriaceum
CGGTTTTAAGGTTAAATGATCGTTGCTTATGCTTTGTTGAAGTAATAATTTTGTCCCAAGAACTTAGCTTTTTGAATGTCACACTCCACATATGGAAAAAAGTCATCTTTTTCACATGTATAATTTACTGAACCAAAACCATCTCCAAATTTCAAGTGGGATATTCCGATGATTATCCGAAAATACAGATGACAAAAATTCAATGAAGGTCCAGTTGAGTATAACTGCTCTACGCAACAAACAAACTGTTCCTTCCTAGTCAAAGACAAACGTCATTCCCCAAAAAAAAAAAAAGGAATAAGGAAGACAAAGGTACAGAAATTTAGGAAAAAGGTAAAATCCAAAGTGATATGAGAATAATAAGAGCCAGCGGTGGAGAAGAGAAGAGCGAGAGAGAGACCATTTTAGGCTCCACGGCCACGACCAATCCGTCTTTTTCTCTTCCTATTCTTAGTGGTATTCTAAATTTAATTTCATTTTCTCAAACCATTTATTATCCTTCTGTTCAATTTCATTTCGTTTCTGGATTCTCCGGGTAAACATCTCTCCTTTTTTCTCTCTTTTCTCTTTGTTTTGAAACTTCAAAAGCTTCCAACTTTCCTGCTATCTGAATTATTGGAATTTTTATTTGCTCTGTAACTGTTAGTGGTTTTGGTTGGGAGCTTTCGGGTAAATGTTAAAGAACAACTCTGGTGTTGGAGCTGGATTGTTAGAGATATAGGAACTACGTTGACTTTTTGAATGAGTAAGTTGTTTTCGACATGTCCTGTACTTCGTCATAACGTCTTCTTTGGGTTTCTTAAATCAACCTCAGTTCGATGATTGTTATGTTTGATTGAGTTCAACCTCCGTTTTTTCAGCTGTCGCTGTTTTCGTTTTCTATATATATACTTTCGTTGTCTTTTCTGGTTTTCTTTTCCTTGTTCCTAATTCAGTATTACAATCCAGGTGGGTATTGTAACTGAATCCTGAATTACGCCGAGTATGTGAGGTTAATTTTGTTTTGAATATCTAGGAACAGAAGATTCTGACCTTACCTGCTATAAAAAAGAATGTCCTGATCAAGAAAGACCGTTCCAAGACCAAGAACTAAAAGCTATCTGCTGCAGATTAAATTAGAAACTAACCTGCTATAATGTTTTCAGCTTTCAGTATCTGGGTTTGGTGTATTTACTCTTCGCTACCTGATTTCCTGGCTGATTATTGGAAAATGATATGTTCATGCATTTGGTTGATTCCGTGTCTTCCTGCTTAAGTTGTTTCTGATACTATTCTTCCTGTTGCTGATAGTTATTATTGTTTTGGTGGACTTTAGGCGCCATTTCGCCGGCCTTATTACTGTTTTCTTCTAATGGAGGATGTAAAATTTACTGACGGCATACCTCCTCTAGAGTCTTCTTCACCCTTCGGACATAATGATCATTCAAAATGCGAAGCTTCAATTTGCCCCATGACTACCGGAAACGCAGATTTGGATACTTTGTTGTCAGCGAATGAGAATTTTAAATCCACAACTGTTCAAGATACTCCTTTAAACCTCTTTGTAGGCCTAGATGATGTTCTTATGGCAGGAACTTCGGGTCAACAACAATCTCTTTCAACAGACAATTCAGTTTCATCTTCAACAGTTAATGTAGAAAATGATGGAGCCCTTTCAACAGCAAACCCATTTTTGACTTCATTGGGTGGTGCAGTAGATCAAGTTCAATGTTTTCCTCCACCTAACTTAATCACAAATTCAATAGTTCATGAGGAAAAAAAAGGTGGAATTCTTCCAGCTAGCAATGCAATTTCAATATCAACGGTTGATGAAGCTGAGAAAGACCATCAAAGTCTGTCGAAGGAGGACTCAAAATCTGAAACAATACAGATTTTATCTGATGGAGTAGAATCTGAATACAGCCCCCAAGCTATAAAAATCTCCCCTAATGGAATATATGGTCGGGAGGAAAACACCGACGCCACTGAAAGCTTCCCTCCAGTACAGCAATTTCAAGCAGCGACTGATGCCTTGCAGTCCTCTTCCGATAAGCATGAGTCTCAGCATTCTTTTATAAGTAGCAGTCCTGTTCATATTGGTGATGCCATACCTGCTGATTCCTATCCTAAGTTAAGAATGCAAACTGAGGAGCACACTTTACCCCCTGTAAAGGTCAGGTTGGATTCAGACGGGTATTCACCACCACATGCAAAAGTTGACAGTCCAGACATTTTGGTTGTTTCTCCTAGTAATTTGGATGATATGAATAGAGGTCTTATTGATACAACTGCACCTATTGAATCCGTTAAACAAGCTGTTTCCAAGTTTGGAGGAATTACGGATTGGAAAGCCCACAAAATTCAAACTGTAGAGGTACGCAGGACATGCTCTTTTCATTAAGCATCACAATTCTGTTTTATTTTTCTGGACAAAGTTATCATAATTTCATTCACCAGTAGCAAGGAGCATAACACAACTAGTGCAGTTCATGCATCTTGTTTCAAGTTGTGCTGGAATGCTGCTTTTCTTGGCATGTTTAGGTGATGACTGAAAGATGTAGTATGCTCTATATTTACAAGTTGTATGGCAGTGGGTGAGGAAATGAGAATTACTGTGTACTGCTATTTGTGTCTTTTCTGCTATTTCTGATGTAAGTTTAGTTCTCATGTTGTTGCCAAGAGCACTTGTGTATCTTGAACTTAGAAGCTTGAACATCGTATTGTCCAATGGCATCTAGGTTACTTGGGAATATCTGCCGTTTAAGCAGAATGTTAAATCTTAAATGTTCCATGGATCATATCGTGTGAAGTACAAGCCCTTTTTCTTCCATTTGTTTTTGGTTAATTGTAAAAGCCTATGATTTCTATTGTTTTTGATTAAGTAAATGGCTTTTTCTTCATGCAACAGAATTGGACTAGTAATTTGACCTATCTGATTTGCTCTCGACCGTCGCTTGCATGTGATGCATTTTATAGCATAAATGACCTTTAGTATTTTCTGATTTTGCAGAGGCAGAAGCTTATAGAACAAGAACTAGAGAAAGTGCAGAAGGAGATGCCTGAGTACAGGGAGCGATCAGAGGCTGCTGAAGAGGAAAAATTACAGATCCTTAAAGAGCTAGACAGCACTAAAAGACTAATAGAAGAGCTAAAGCTCAACCTAGAGAGGGCAAAAACTGAAGAGCATCAAGCAAAACAAGATTCTGAACTTGCCCAGCTAAGGGTGGAAGAGCTGGAACAAGGGATTGCTGGTGAGGCTAGTGTTGCCGCCAAGGCACAGCTTGATGTTGCTAAAGCTAGATATGCAGCTGCTGTTTCAGAGCTCAAATCTGTTAGTGAAGAGTTGGAAGCACTGCACAAGGATTATTCTTCTTTGGTCACAGACAAAGAGGAAGCTGTGAAAAAGGCTGAAGAAGCCATGTCTGCATCTAAGGATGTTGAGAAGACAGTGGAGGAACTTACCATTGAACTGATTGCTACCAAGGAGTCCTTAGAGTCTGCACATGCCACACATCTGGAGGCGGAGGAGAAAAGAATAGGAGCAGCTTTGGCCAGGGATCAAGATTGTCTCTATTGGGAAAAACAGTTAAAGCAGGCCGAAGAAGAGCTGCTGAAACTTAACCAGCAAATTCTTGCAGCAAAAGATCTTAAATCAAAACTAGACACTGCTTTGGCCTTTCTATCAGATCTCAAAGCTGAGTTGGCAGTTTATATGGAGTCCAAAGTAAATGAGGAAAGTGATGAAAAAGTAACAACAAGAAATGAGAACAAAACGCGTACTAATATTCAAACTGCAGTTGCTTCAGCAAGGAAGGAACTTGAAGAAGTTAAACGCAACATTGAAAAAGCAACTGCTGAGGTGAATATCTTAAAAGTGGCAGCCTCGTCATTACAGTTAGAATTTGAGAAGGAAAAATCATCTCTTGCCACGATTAGGCAGAGAGAAGGAATTGCTTCCGTAGCAGTTGCTTCAATTGAGGCTGAGATTGAGAAAACCAAGTCTGAAATTGCTCTAATTCAAATGAAGGAGAAAGAAGCCAGAGATAAAATAGTTGAGCTACCCAAGCAATTGCAACAAGCAGCACATGCTGCTGATGAGGCTAAGTTACTTGCTCAAATGGCTCGAGAAGAGCTGCGCAAGGCAAAGGAAGAAGCTGAACAAGCAAAGGCTGGTGTTAGTATAATGGAAAGCAGGTTACTTGCAGCTCAAAAGGAAATAGAAGCTGCTAAGGCTTCTGAAAATTTGGCTGTAGCAGCTATTAAAGCATTGCACGAGAGTGAATCAGCTCAAAAAACTAATGATGAAAGTTCTCCTGCAGGTGTAACCCTGTCATTAGAAGAGTACTATGAGCTCAGCAAGCGCGCCCACGATGCAGAGGAGCAGGCCAACAGGAAAGTAGCTGCTGCTATTTCTCAAATTGAGGTTGCAAAAGATTCAGAGTCAAAAACAATGGCGAAGCTAGAAGAAGTAAACCGAGAGCTAGCATCAAGAAAGGAAGCATTGACAATTGCAATGGACAAGGCTGAAAAAGCGCAGGAAGGGAAGCTGGGCATAGAACAAGAGTTAAGAACATGGAGGGCTGAACATGAGCAACGAAGGAAGACCGGTGAATCTGTGAAAGGAATTGCAAACCAAATCCCGAGCTTTGAGGATGGAAAAGAAGCAAAGACATTTAAGCCAAAAGAGGAGGCCTCAGTCCAGAATTCACCAAGCCTAAAAGCTTATGGTCATGGAAGCAATACTGTAGCTGCCATAACGCCAGAATTGAAGGCGCACAAGAAGAAGAAGAAATCATTCTTCCCTCGGATTTTCATGTTCTTGGCAAGGAAGAAGACACATAAGTCCGGTTAATACAGTGAAAACAAAACAGAAACAGAACGAGCAGTCTTAAGTTTCTTGTTTTGCTGGAGTTTACTTACTCATTGACCCTCAATACTGGAAAGCAGAGGGTGTTCTTTGGTGAATGTAAATGTTGGGGATTAATTTATGTAATTATAGAATGAAAAGATTATATTTTTGCCGCTGATAGGATTGCATGGCTGGTTGCAAATAACTTGGCGCAAAGGTGCTTCTTGTTGGGTAATGCTACCATAAGTCTGTTCTGTAAATTATAGGTTTGCGAGAAACTGAATATTGTAAAGTTGTGAAGAGTGGTTTCATGTAAAGATTTTCTCATTTCCCTTTGCGGTACTTGTATCCTTGCGAATGTAGTTTTATGGACGAGAACTATCTAAATGCTCAAGTTTCATGGTTATGTTTGCAAATTGAGGTATGTTTCTCGCAAAATCTTTATATTCTATTAAAACAATTCATGAAGGCAGTGCAGGACCGACCTTAGCTCAGTTGGTAGAGCGGAGGACTGTAGTTGACTTGCTGTAATCCTTAGGTCGCTGGTTCGAATCCGGCAGGTCGGATTATCTTTTATTTTTCAGATTATATAAAGCTGATGTCTAACTTCGACGTCAAAAATTAAGAGAGCTTTATCACTCTATCCAATCTTTTACCAAATGCAATCTGCTTTAGTGATTCATTGCATTTTCATCACAAATACTATAGCTATATTAATTTATTAAAGCAGTTATAGAGATGATTAGCCATTTCTATGTATAGTCTTGAATTCCTACTATTCCTGGTAAAGTCCTTGTGAATTGTGACAGATAGCGACCGTATAATGCGTAAGGGATCAAATGCTTTTAAGCAGGATCAATACAAGGAGACCTCTGTAATGTTTAAGGTAAAATTTGGAATCAGACCATTTTTCTAGCAGATGACACAAATTTATAACGAATCAACAATGCCAACCCGGAAAAGAAAAAGAGAAGAATTTAGGTAGAGGAAAGGGTTTGAATGATGGTTTTGTGCCAAGGGTCGGAGAGATGCTCCACAAGGTTATCAATGGGACCTGCATGAGTCACAGCTGCTTGCACGAAAAACCCCAGCATGGCTATCATTGCCAACCTTCCTGCAATCAGGGAAGGAGAAAAGGGCAAAAATTGGAGGCAAGGCAAAGGCATTAACCTCCTGTGACTAATGAAAAACAACAAAATGAAGCAGAACTCACCATTCTTAATCTCTTTAAGCTTCCAATCATGGGCATTGTTAATGTCCTTAGCAAGGCCAAGAGGGTTCAGAACAGGTCCTCCAGGATAGCTATTAATCGAACAGGACCAAATGTTTCAGTTATCCCCATATATTCCAATGGGTTTACAGATATTTCATATAAAAGGGGTGAATTAAAAAGTCTGGGAATTGGTCTACTCTGATCAAGAGAGAACGTGAAAGTACCCAGGTTCCAAGCCTTTAAAGGCTTCTTCAATACCAAAGAAGGGTCCGTCAGCTTGAGATCCTGGATTTACGAAGTCCATGTACCTCTTTGTCTCCACAAACCTAGGCATATACATACTTGTTCATCCTATATACACACGGCTACATTTTAAAAGAAACCAAAGAACATTCGCTTGAAAGAATGGGATGGTGAATTTTTACCCCATTAAAAGTAATTGGACAACAAGCAAAGTTCTTGTGCTTGCAAATTCATAATTAGCTGCACCTGCTTCATACCAAACTGGCAATTTGTTAATCCCCGTTACACGTAATAGCTGCAGTAAAATGTTGACAAGAATCACCAACAGAGGCAAAAATTCTTGTGTTGAAGCTGTGAATCTCCTAAATTCAACTAACTGTATCAACATCTTGCTTCTCTATCCTAGTTCAGACAAGTTGGATGATGTTAAACGAGACTGTTTTAGTAAACTTACATCAGTAAAAAGAATCCCAGCAACTCCAAGCATAGCAAAGCGACAGTGCACCAACTCTGCCTGCACGTACCACTTTAAGCTTGCCGGGTCTTCTCCAAGCCCAAGTGGGTCAAAACCATAGTCGCCAGCCAAACTTAGTTACAGAAAGAAAAAAAGAACAAGCACATGTAAAGTGAAAGAACCAAAACAAAAAAAAAAAGCAGGAAAGTTTCGCATTAATACAAAAAGATGGCGTGGCATACGTTCCATCGAGATATGGGGGAGGATCGAGTCCGGGGAGCCATGTGGGTCGTTTCTGGGCTCGAACTACTGTTTGGGTATGATGTCGCGTGCTTCCTAGTTTATGCAACCGTAATGTATTGGCCGAACCGAAAGATGGTTTGGATATGTTTTTGGGCACAAGAAATGGAGAAGACGAGGGACGGAGCTGAACAAGAAACGTTCTTCCTGCAGCAGCGGCCATTTTTGGTTTTTCTTTTGCTCTCTATCAGCAGTTCCTGACTGGTACTGAGGCGCTCATCCGTTTTCACCCGTGTACAAAAGAACGAGATAATATGGTCCCACCCCATTCCTTGTTGGCTCTGAAATTGTTGATATATACTATAGGTAGAATCTATACCACATATACACATAAAAATAAATAAATAAATAAAAATAACGTGTCTACATATGATTGTGGTGATGATATCCAATTAAGAAATAAATAGTAGACGCGATATTTAACTTGAATATTTTGGGAGCCCTTATATTTCTTATATTTATAGGTATACTAAGAAGGGTTTTACTCCCTTTAGGTGTGCAATTATGGACAACTTTAGTGTCAGTATTGTTAAAAGAGATAACGAAATTACTCCACCTTTTTCGTGGTGTAGCGACAATTGAAGATTGATTATCGAAAGTTTTTTAGGTGTTTTCAATTGAGTAAAATATCTCTAATTGGTATTTCGTTACTACCAAAAATTAATTTTCTTAAAGATTTATTTTGAGATTGTCTCTAGTGATGCATGAGAATGAACAATTTGTATTACCCATTATTTCGATACAATCGAAGATTTGACTGGCTTGTGCCTATCATTTTTACTCCCCACATCGAGGGGATTTTTCAAGTTAAAAATTTGTTGTTGATTGTCATGGTGTGTGATTTTCACTTTTATTTAAGGAATCGAACTATAATTGATTACTTCCTTCTAGTCAATATTTGAAAAAATTAGTTTGGTTATTATGTTGCGATATTTGCTTGTTGTGTGTTTTTCCTAATATAGTGGTATTAGAGCTGTTGGTCTAATTATCCTATGGGGTTATGGAGGGAAAGTTTCAAAAGATGATCAGTCTCATTAACACCAATTACCATATCTGAAAGAACAAGATAAAGGATCTTCTCTTCACGATAAAGTTACAGTTATCAGTGTTTTCGAATTAAAAAAATGAAGGTAAAATTGATGAGGACTAGGAGTTTGAGCACGAGCGAGTGTGTGGGTTTATTCGACAATTTGTTGAGAACAATGTGTAGAACCTTATTTGTGGTGAGACAAATATAGAAAAACTTATGGAACAAGCTAGAGAAGTTGTATGCTTCATAGACTAGTAATAACAAATTATTTTATTTGACAAGACTAATGTAGTTGAAATACAAGAAGGGTACATCAAAAGCAGATCACTTGAATGAATTTCAAAAGATTATTGATTAATTTTCAGGCATGGGTATCCAATTCGATAATGAGGTGTTTGCTCTTATAGTTCTTGTTTCATTATTGGACTCATAGTCCTTGACCAATTCTACTTTGAATGGTGCTGTAGCAAAGGAATCCATTAAAAGTGGTGTTTTGAATGAAAAGAAGAGATGACAGTTATAAGGTAATTCCTCTTCTCAGTCAGAGGTTTTGGTTACAACATCCAGAGGGAGGAGTCAGATTAAGAATTCGAAGAATAGAGATAAGAGTATATATAAGAGTAGGGGAAAATCTAGCAAATTTGCAAATGTTGAATGCCATTACTATCACAAGAAATGGCACATGAAAAGGTGTTATCGAAACCTTAAGAGAGAAAATGAGAAGAACCAAGGTAAGGATGAGAAGAAAGATGATAACAGTGATAATGATAGAGTGTCTATAACCATTGAGCCATTCCTTATCACGTATGAAGACAATATGGTTAACTAAGTTGCTTTTAAGACTAATTGGGTTATTGATAGTGGTGCTTCCATTCATGCTACACCTCATCAAGATTTCTTCATACCTTACACACAATGTGATTACGGAGTTGTGAAGATAGGAAATGTTGGTTCGAAAAAAGTTATCAGTATTGGATATGTTTTCTTAGAGACTTATTTTGAAACACAATTAATTTTGCGAGATGTTCGATTGAGTTTGATTTTTGTAGGTAGGCTTGATGATGAGGGATTATATAACACCTTCAACAATGGCTAATGGAAACTCATAAATGGGTATTTAATTATAACTAGAGGTAATAAGTGTTATACTCTTTATCAATTGCAGGCAAAGCTCTCTAAATGCATTATGAATGCTTTAAAGAATGAGAGTATAGTTGAGTTATGACACAAGAGACTCGGTCACATTAGCGAGAAAGGTATGATAGTGTTAGTGAAGAAGAAGATGATAGCTGAGATATATAGTGTTCATTTAAGAAAGTGTCATCACTGTTTAGCAAGGAAGCAACACATAGTTTCTTTAAGAGATTCCTCTCCTTTTGGAAAGAAAATTTTGCTTGATTTAGTACACTCTAATGTCTATGATCCAATAAAGACAAGATCACCTGATGGTGTTAGGTATTTTCTAAGTTTTATTGATGATCACTCTAGGAGGATTTAGGTTTACACCTTAAAGATAAAAGATCAAGTGCTTAGTGTAATCAAACAATTTCAAGCCTCAGTTGAGAGAGAGAGACTGGGAAAATGTTGAAATACATCAATACAGATAACGATGGAGAGTATTATGGCCCCTTTGATGAGTATTGCAAATAGCAGGGCATTCGGCATTAAACTACACTCCTAAGACAATTTTATTAAATGGAGTAGTTGAGAGGATGAACAAAACAATGATGGTGAGAGTGAGATGTTTGATTTCATAAGTGAAATTGCCAAATTCCTTTCGAGGTGAAGTTTTAAGTACAGTTATACATGTGTTAAATGATTTTCCTTATGTTTCTTTAGAGTTGGATGCTCCAAAATGAGTTTGGTTAGGAAGAGATGTTTCCTATCATCATTTGCAGATTTTTGGTTGCAAGGCATTCGTACACATTTTAAAGGATGAGAGGTCTAAACTTGATGTCAAGACATGACAGTGTGTGTTTATTGGGTATGGTCAAGATCAAATTAGCTATAGGTTTTATGATCTAGTTTAGAAACAACTCGTGAGGAGCCGTGATGTTGTGTCTATTAAGGATCAAATCATCCAAAATATCAATAAAGTTAAGAAGAGTGATTTTGAGTTTAATAGTGATATAGAAAAATATGATGCAGTGCCTCTAATAGCAATACCGAGACAGTTTAGGGATGATGCTCTGGATGAACAATAGGGTACAAGTGATGGATAGATTGATGATGATAATGATGATGGTGTTCATGATCAAACACTAGTATCACAAGTTGTTTCAATTCCAGTAACAAGATTTACAATGGTATGAAGACCATATACTAGATATTCTTCAAATCAATATGTATTCTTGACTAATGGAGGACAACCTGAGAGCTTCAAGGAAGCAATAGAAGATGAACATAAAGATACATGGATTGAGGCTATGTAAGAAGAGATTAAATCCTTATACGAGAATAAGAATTATGAGTTAGCAAAACTGCCTAAAGGCAAGAGAGCCTTGAAAAAAAGATGGGCATTTCGGGTTAAGCATGAAGAGCATTACCCACATTCATGATGCAAGGCTAAAATGGTTGTGAAAGGTTTTAATCAAAAGAAATGAGTTGACTTTTATGAGATCCTCTCACTAGTAGTGAAGACGACATCTATTCATGTAATACTTAGTATATCGGCCAGGCTTGATTTAGAAATTGAGCAGATGGATGTTAAGATGACCTTCCTTCATGGTGACTTGGAAGAAGAGGTATACATGGATTAGCCATAGGGTTTCAAGTTTAAAGGTAAACATGATTATTTTTATAGACTAAAGAAGAGTCTTTATGGTTTGAAACAGACACTAAGACAGTGGTATAAGAAACTTAAGCCAGTTATGGGGCAGCAAGGCTATAAGAAGACTAATTCTTACTATTGTATTTCCTACAGGAAACTCTTTGGTGATGATTTTATTCTTCTTTTACTCTATGTTGAGGACATTCTAATTGTTGGTAAGAATGCTTCTAGTTGATAAGTTAAATAAGCAGTTGAGCAAGTCTTTTGCTAAGAAAGACTTAAGGACAAACAAACAAATCCTTGGCATGAAGATCATTATGGATAGGAGTATTAAGAAGTTGTGATTGTCATGAGAGAAGTACATTGAGAAGGTACTTTAGAAATTTAGTATGGAAAAGGGTAAATCAATTAGTTCTCCTCTTATTAATCACTTCAGATTAAGTTCTCATCAAAGTCCTACTAAGGAAAAGAAGGCAGAAATGGAATTAGTTCCTTATGCTTCAGTTGTTGGTAGCTTAATGTATGTGATGGTGTGTACTCGATTAGATATTGCTCATATATTCAGTATGGACAGTCGATTTCTTTCTAATCCTGGGAAAAAAGATTGGGTTGTAGTTAAATATATCTTTAGGTATCTTTATAGAACTTCTAATATGTGTTTATGTTTTAGAGATTACAAGTCTATATTAGTTGGTTACACAGATGCTGACATGGACTATGATGTTGATTCGATAAAACCTACATTAGGATAACTTTCTCAGGGAGAGTAGTGTCGTCACAGTCAAGATTGCAAAAGTATGTTACATTTTTTGCCACTAAAGCTGAGTTTATTGTTGCAATGAAAGATTGCAAGGAGTCATTATGGATGAAGAAGTTTCTTTGAGAACTTGGTTTCCAATAAGATAAATACGAGTTGTTATATGATAGCCAGAATGCTATCCACCTTGGTAAGAAATTTTCTTTTCATTCT
>JANQAP020000158.1:4438857-4452812 GCA_026874005.2 Erythroxylum coriaceum
TGAGAGCGCGAGGCCCGAGAGGCCGAGGCTCAAAGCGGACAATATCTGCAAGCGGGTGGTCTGGGCTGTTACACATAGATTAATTTGAATCAATTCCCTATGAGGTTTAGTTTGTTGACTTTTCTATATGTCAACATATAATCCTTGATTCGCTTTAATTATCTCAACACTCGCTTAATTGCATTTCAATGGTCTACATTTGGGTTAACCAGATATTGACCAAATAGTCTAACAGTAAATGCAATATCCCTTCTAGTACTTAGCCGACAGGCTATCAACCGTACTAGAATATAGAACACTCCTCATAACCTCTCTCTTTACTTTATTCTTTGGATATTGTGCCAAAGATTATCTCTCATTATGAGAGATAGGTGTTACGATAGGTTTGCATTTAACTGTATTAAACCTTTGTAACATATACTCAATGTATGCACTATGTGAGAGGTATGATGAGTGTTAAGATCTGTCTTGGTGAATCTGAATACCTAGGACAAAAGATGCAACACCAAGGTCCTTTATGTCAAAGTTCTCAACCAAACATTGCTTAACCTTATACAACATGGTCAAGTAATTTGATGTGAGCAATATATTATCCACATGTAATAATAGGAAAATAACTTTGCTCCCCCTGACCTCATAGTACAAGCATCTTTTTAACTTTATTTTCCATTAAGCCAAAAGAGGTCAAACCTTATCAAATGTAAGGTATCCCTTTCGGGAGGTTTGATGTAATCATATATTGATCTGCATAACGCACAAACCATATCAATTCCATCTAGATCATGAAATCCTTTAGGTTGTACCATATAGACCACTTTATAAAGGTCTTTATTCAAAAAAGTGGTTTTGACAACCATCTGATGTAACTCTATATCATCATAAGCTACAATTGCCATATTCACTCAAAATGTATCTTTCGAGGATATAAGAAAAAGTAACATTAAAGTCAACATTTCTCCCTGAGTGAACTATCAGGCAACTGAGCGAGCCTATAAATCGCTGAACTTTATCCTGAAATCCTTTAGGTCTTAAAACTTCAATTACAACTTAAGGTTTTGCAATTCTGCTTCAAAATCAACTAGCTCCCAAACCTTACTATGCTTCATAGCTTGCATCTCATCAGTTATTGCAACCCACCACATTTTCGCATTGGGTTCAGAAACAACTTATGTGAAAGTAACTGGATTCATAACATGTCTAATATCATAGTCCTGTTCACCTAATAGACTATGTAATTAAATGGGATAGTAGGTCATCTCACTCTAGAGGATTTTCATAACTGCATTAGATCTTGTACCCCCAAGAACCTCTGTGTGTATAGGTATGGGTTCTTGTTCCTTTACAAGCACTGTACAAAGACCTAGATCCACCGGATCTAACTATATGAGTGGCAGGTACTTAATAACTGTAGTATTCACCCTATTAACATCCAAAAGGGTCAAAGGGCCCACCATCATCATAGACATCATGTTCCAGAAACTTAGTTGTTTGTGATTCCACTATTCTGCTCCCTCCTTCTCTACAGTAAGATCTGTAGCCTTTAGAGTGGTCAGGATATCTTACTAAATAGCAATGAGTATAATAAGCATGCAATTTTTCTTTATAAGGATTATATTACCTCAATAGGGCAGTCTCATACACGAATGTGTGCAAGGCTGGGTTTTCATACTTTTAGATAATCAAGTATACTAGTCCTGTTCTGCATTGACTTCTTCAAGTCCTTTAGAGTGTAGTTATACCTTTCCACAACACACCATTTTGCTCAAGACTACCCGGTATAGTGAATCAAGTCACTATCCCAACTGATTTTATATATCTGGCAATTGGACCTTTTCAAGTCCTGAAACAACATGTTTGCTATGATATTCTCCTACACAGTCAGATCTATCACTCTGAATGGGTTTTTCCAATTGGTTCTTAACCTTCAATCTTTACGCAAGAATATATAACTGTAATGGGAATAATCATCAATAAATATCAAAATACATTTGGAATTGCACAATGCAACTGTCTAAGGTCTTCTGATATCTGTATGTATCAGACTTAACAAGTCAGAAACATGAGTTGACCTTTCTTCCTTATTAGTCAACTTACCCCTCTAGTAGTTAACACATGTTCCCAGATCATCGTTATCTATAATTAAGAGAATGCTTTCCTTAATCAATCTCTCAACCTTAGCTCTGGAAGTGGCTTAAACTTTTATGCCACACCATGTATAACTTTTCATTCATTAGGTTCCTTCATTTCATGACTTGTTTAGCAATATACGAAGAAGCATATATCTAATTCGGGGTAAGACACATTCTCTACAAACCATATGAAAAGAAAGTTATACGATTATATTTTGTATTAAACACCAACTATACAACTGAAGCATAAAATACAAAACGTCAACCTTCTTTGTCCAAAATTGATCCAACGATCACATATAAAATGTGTCGTGTAAAAACCAAAATGAACCTTGCAACAAGGTTCAACTCATACATTCCCCTATAGATATTTTATCCACTTCTTCATTGCTGTAAACCATCAATTTCTCCTTCCCTTTATTTGGCTTTATCTTGGATATGAACCCCTACATTGTGGAAGCGCCTTGATCAGATACTCCACTATATAGCCACCAATTACTTAATGCAACTATCACAAATTAAATTCATAAATTGATAAGCTAAGGAGTTATTTGATGGTCATTGTCTTTCTTTTTAGACCTCATACTGCTGGCTTCTTTATGTCATGTGGACCTTTACCAACACTGGATTGACCAGCATCAGTATGTGGAGAAGATTTAGTCTTTTTACCTTTGATCTTAGTGGGCTTCATCTTTGCTTTCCCTTTAGTTGCTTCGAGGGTTCTAGAAGTAGCAAGCTTGAGTTTCTCCTCCTCAGCTATCTCCATAGCATTCAATACATCCTCTGTCCACTTCTTCGTATTGAAACCAGTTAGGGTTTTAATGATGACACTGATATTGTTGACCGAAAGGGTGGCTGCAAAATGATAATATTTAAATTAGTACAAATGTAAGATAACAGTGATACTCAAAGCTATTAAACAGTATCTTTTCTAATAATCCGATCACACATATTATGAAACACCTTTAGGCTGAATACATAATACATGCAATCAGATCTCCACATAAAAGCGATCGGAGTACAAACCATCAACTCTCATGACATTACCACCTTCGGGCGAATAGATCACTTAAGCAACAACTTTCCTCCATCTAATGCTTTTATGCACATCTTAAAATGTTATGTAAGGCCAACACTTTTGGGTAGAATAACCAAACATAAAACCAAAGACATCCCCTTACATTCAAGCAGAACAATTCAAAATACTGACTTGAAATGCCTCTTTGGTGACTACATCCTCATCAGCACTCAAAAAGTCCATAAACACAAGGGATACATCTTTATGTTATCCTCACATTCTTGATGGACATATGGCATGTGACAATGCAACATTAATAAATGCAAAAAAATCGAATGCATAGTCTCATTGTTACACCCTCGTGCTGAAGACATTATCTGAAAACTTCATTTGAGACTTTCATAAAAGAAAAATCTCAGTAGAGCAACTATCATGCATCACTGGACACTGAGTTAACCACCTGAGACACTAGAACCTCATGTATCTCCCTTATGGCAAGTTCGTTGCACGAAAATTCACTCAAAAATGGCTTCAGAATGTCTTAATTCCTTTTCTAAGTAATTATCATGCAATCCCAAACAATGAACATGAGACTCGAGACACGAAATCTTGAAGCATCTTCCTCATGTGATGTCCGAAGTATGAAAATTTGCTTGAAATCAGATTCAGAACACCTTAATTCTTTTTTCTGGAGTTAAACTTTAATTTATTACTAATGTAATAAATATAGAAAAATGAAAAATTTCACTTTATAAATTTTTTAGACTCAGAAACTGACCCAAAACACTCTGGGGCACCCTTACGAAAAATCTGAAAATTTTGTGTTTTTTTTAAGTTCCTATAGCACGTACGTACGACTGACGTCATGCGTCAGCACACTCGTTAGCATAAGAAGCGAGTGTCAGACACGAGCCAGTGCAGACGAGTCTGACACATGTCGCGTATGTGTGGCAACATGTAGACACTCTCACCGACACTAACGCGTATGATGCACGCTCCAGACAGGCATGTGGTGAGTGTTTCTCCACATGTTTGGTATGTGTGACACACATGTCATACTCGTTGGCGCGTCACATGTGCCCGATGATGAGGCACACCCTCACTTGAAAATGAAGATTTTTGGCAAGTTTCAGGTCCATTTTTTGTGCTCCCAAGCTCATTTTCAACTTGTTTCTCAAGGCTAAACTTATGTATACCAATTTCAAGCAATAAAAAACAAGAAAAATCGAGAAATTGAAGTTAATTCTTTAAAAACCTTATGGAGAAAAAATTGAAAAATCTTTGTTTTCAACCACTAGATCACATCACCTCTCTGATACCACATGTAGCACGTAATAATACCTTAGTTACGTATCCTGGATCGAACGTGAAAGGAAAATAAATGAAGAAATGTGAAATATACCTAATTTTGATTTTATAACTTTAAATGAGCTTTTCGAAGCCAAAACAAGCCCGAATCCACCACCGTCTTAATAGAAACCGCTCACTAGGACGCAGTCAACATCTTTCTACAGTTTTCTCAAAACGTAAGCTCTCTTAACGGGTCAAAGAATCCTTATGCTTACGAATGATATGAGCAACTGCAGGAGACCTTAACCTTTATATATGGCTTCCATATCGAGCTTCCCCGTCACAAGTCTGATATGGGTCCAGTCCACAGTCCACACTAATCGGGATCCATTTTCTACTCGAACTTTGACCCATTGATTTAGATCATTTATTTGACCACTTTATTATCTTTATCCGGATCAAATTACGTAACTTAACTGATAAGTTATTTGAGAAAACTAAAAATGCAATTAAATGTTGTCCAACTTTATGACAAAAAGTAAAAAATATCCAACATCAACTCCAACTCGAATTGATGGTAGGCTTTTTTTTACATTATCCCACTATCATAGCTCTTGTATGTCCGATAATGAAATGAAGTATCTTTTTACTCCTTTTTCTTTAGATATTGGTTAGCTTCTTCTTGCTACTACCCTGGCTAACTTTGTCTTAATCCACTGGAATTGAATGTGAAACGAGGACCTTGTAAACCAATTATCCATTCATGATTAATCTGACAACTCAGTTGATTAGCATCATTACATAATAGCAGCTGCTCCCTTCTGTAAGGAAGAGCCAGATTCAGCGCATAGTTAATTTGTAACATTTGTTGCCTGAATCGAATTGCCTTTCGTACCCTCTATATTGTACGATAAGTACCAAGACCAATAAGATAGGCTGCTAGATCCTTAATAGTAAGATTGTTTTGTTTATGCCGCAACCATAGAATAATTTCTGAAAACCTTACCTTGCCTTGTTCTTGCTATAATGTAGGTATAGTTTCCTCTATAATATATATTCTTAATTTTTCAAAAATATTTTGAAAATCTTTCTTCTATTATGAAAAAGTTCTAGTTCGTCTTCTATGTGTGATAGTCATCTTAATTCTTAACTAAGACCAAATAGATTTATGGCTTTAGCTAGATTGGTTAACTTTGGAAAGGCTAATAAGGTTCACTATTTACGTTTTCCCATCACCTATCCTTTGAACTAGGGAGATAAGCATATTCCATTGTAATGTAAGTGGCCACCTAAGTTCTTTGTGATTAATGAGCTTCGGAAGATTAGTTTCCTACTTGCCCTCCCTTTAGCTACTTAAGTTGAGTACCACATAAGAACACTAAGGGATTCTGAATTGATTTATGGTATGTTCAGAAATCATCAGCTCTAATTGTGTTCCACCATCTTCTTGCTTTATAATAGCCTTATTTAACAAAGGGGATAAGTGTAAGTCTATTTTATATGCATTTTAGTATAAAAATTACCTTTTGGTTTTTTTTTCCAATCTCGAGTGTGCAGTACATAATGCATGATAAAACAAAAATAGAAGTAACCTATAACATTTGAGAAAAAGTGGCAAATGTGAAGTACTAATAGAAAATGTTACACTAAGGAAGGCCATTCATGTTGAATCTTTCCTATTTTTTCGCGAGAAAAGGTCATCTATAACTTTTACTTTCCTTTCATAGCTTTCTTAAATAGAAGATCACAAACAAATTCATCATAACCAAATAAGTAAATGCATATCAAACAACAAAGATAGAAATTTATAAATATAATTGAGCATTAGAGCTCATATTAAGTTCTTAGTTAGGGAATCAATTATAAAAAATGTGGATCTAATATTTGACTAAAAAGGATGCATGTTTCTAAAAGAAATGAAAGAACATTATCAGATAGTAGGGTTTATGCTTTAGTTGAATTTTTAATCTTTTGGAACCAACATGTCAGTAAGGTTCTTATAGACTTATCGGTTAACATAGTTGGATTACCCAGTTTCATTAAACAAAACCATTTGTATTATGAGTGGTAAGTAATTTATTATGTAAGATCATAAGGTGAAGAACTAATTATTTTGTCATAAATCTAGTTTAAAAGTCAAACTCGAATAAATACACCATTTAGGAAGGTCAACTACTATCATTAAACTTGTGATTATACTACCCAAATAATTTAGCCAATAATAATATTACAAGTAGTAAACAATCTTCTTCATCATCATCATCATGTATACATGTATATAGTTATATATGTTGATTGTTTATATGGATGAACATATTCTTTCAGTGGAGAGTTTTAATCTGATATTGGAGAGTATATAAGTGGATGCTTCTAATCCGATATCAAGAGAAGATAGATGTGCACCATATTGGCCAAGTCCATTAAGAAGTATGTTTGGAATTACTTTAATAATACTTGATCAATAGACATAGTATAGAAGGATGAATGTAAATATTGTCATAAGATGTAAGTTAGGAGTTCAAATGGTGGAACCTCTCATTTCAAGAAACATATGGATTCATGTAATTGAAAGAATATTGTATCAAGAGGTCAAACATTTTTACCCTTAACCTAATGAGAGAGAAGAATGGAATAACTACTATAGCTTATGAAAGTAACAGATCAAGGTTTTTAATAACTAGTATGGTCATTCCACTCTCTATAGTAGATAGCAAAAGATTTAGGATGTTTCTCACTTTATTCTAACCAACCTTTAAAATTCCAACTTGAAATATCTTGAAGAAAGACATTTTGAAGATATTCGAGGATTAAAAGAAAGAAATTTTAAAAATATTGTCGAATATTGAAAGAAAACTTACCATCCCAACAGATATGGGGATAGTCGATAACTAAAAGAAGGGTTATATGGCAATGAAGATGCACTATATTGATAATAATTGAACTCTATATAGTAGAACACTAAGGTAAATTATATTCTATAATATTATTATCATTTTTTTTGATTATATTATGATTGATATTTGTTTATATTTGTAAATTATAGGTTCATTTAAGTGTCGAACCATATACAAGCGAAATGTTGACAACCGTGTTAGTTGATTGTTTAATAGATTGGAAAATCGACACTGAGTTGTTAACTATAATAGATGAAAATTGTAGTATGAATGATGCGATAATTGAAAAGGTTAAGAATAAGTTACGAATTGGGAACTTAGTTAGTTATTGGGAGGTTATTCCATATGCATTGTTTTACGCATATTCTGAATTTGATTGTGAAGGATGGGTTAGCAACACCCAAAATAGATGAAAATTTTTAAGAAACTACTCAAACTACATATTCTGTGGACAAAGAAATTGGTATTGGATTATCTTATCATATGGAACTTAACCTTCAATCGACAATCCTATATATTAAGGTATTTACTGGGCCGAGACAAAGAAATTCTCGGTATGCTTGCCTACCTACAAAAGAGCAATGAGGTTGGCTAAAGAACTTTCTAAAAAGTGTTTATACTACTACTAAATTGTTCTTGAGAATAAAATATCCAATGAGGTAATATGTTGATGTCATTAAACACGTATGCTATGATTTGCCTAATGATTATCAACTTAGATTAGACAAAATTCAAGATTGTAATGATTTAGGCTGTTCAACTTTGGCTTGAGGTTCAAGTTCAAGTTTAGCTTCTTTTAAGTGTAATTTGAAACTCTCATTTGCACAATTTATGGAAGAAAAAAGGGTTAGGATTTCTTACAGGAAGATGGAGTTAGACAAATATTTGATGATAGATTGTGCAACTAAAGTTGAAAGTGTGGAGTTCTGCAAAGGTGGAAGAATCATGGAAATGATTTTTTAATCATGTAAGTAGTTGCATGAGTCCTATTAGTATCTACTACTGCTTCAGAGTTTGCTTTTAGTATAGTCAGGTTATTGGTTTTCATCATGCTTAACTTCATCATAATACTATCAAAGCCCTTATGTGTGCCCAATGTTTGTTAAATGATGAATACATTGAAGGTAAACTCTTTTTTTTATATAATATATCTATTTTGTCTATTTTTGATATTATTTTATCTTATCTTATATTATTTTATTTTTATATTAATGCAAGTGTTGATGTAGAGGAGGCTAGTCATCTAATTGAAAAATATTTCAAAAAGATATTCGATGATAAAGGTATATTTAATTGATTATTATCACATATGTTTAAAATTCGTTTAATGTAATTATTACATTATAACATTTCTACATGTAGAGAAAGTAGTATAAACTATTTACGATTTTAATTATGATGATTAGTTATCCCTTTTCTTATACTCCGAGTTTGTTATTTTGGAATTACTTTTTTTTACATGATTGCTTTAGTTTTTTTGTAATTGAAGTTATAATTATTTATTTTTTATATTTTTTATATTTTTTGCAGATCTTAAAACTATTGTCTCTACTTATTTACTCTACTCAATTTCAAAATCTGATCTCTAGTCTCCCCTCTCTAACATTAATTGATAATTTTATTTTAATTTTTATAAGTTATATCATTAAAAATTTTGGATGATATTAATCCGATGATACTCTTTTATTTTGATAATAAAATAATATTATGGTCTTATGATTTTTTTTATTAATTAATGGTTTATATTCTTTTTGGTTCCTTTTCTTTAAAAATGAATATAATTTTAACTTATTTATTTTTATCCACTTTATATAAATTCAATTAAAAAATCATTTTTATTAATACTTGTGTTAATTATAAATATTATATTTCTCATATACAATATTTTATTTCACTTACATTAAAAATAAATTTAATTTTAATATATGCATTTTTAAATTTTATGTATATTTAATTTTTATATTAATTAGAAATTTTTATTAAGTAATAGTGGTAATTAAATGAATGTTACATTTTTATATAATATTATTGGTTTATTTTCCTTGAAAATAATTTAAATTTGAGGTTACACTTTATCATTTTATTATTTTATAAACATTTAATATATCCATTCATTAAAAAAATTCATTTTCCATCAAACAATTGTGTTGATTAATGACTGTTTCATTTCTCATATATAATCTTTTTAGTTCACTTTCTTTAAAAATAAATTTAGTTTTAACTTCTACATTTTAAATTTTTATGTATATTTAATTTAGGCATTTATTAAAAAAACTCATTTTTTTCATTAAACAATTGTGTTAATTAAATGAATGTTACATTTTTTATATATACTATTTTTAGTTTAATTTCTTTAAAATAATTTTAGTTTAATGTTATTCATTTTATATGTACATTTAATATGTACATTCATTAAAAAACTCATTTTTCATTAAGCAATTGTGTTAATTAAATGAATGTTACATGTCTCACATATAATCTTTTTTGCTCAGTTTCTTTAAAAATAAATTTTGTTTTAACTTATTTATTCAAAATTTTATATATAGAGTTTTTCAAAATATAAATAATAAAAAATATTTTTTAAAAAATCAATCCAGGCTTGAGCTTAATCAGGCCTCGGGCCACCCGAATCCTGTACGGGTTGGGCCTGACCCATTGTCAGCCCTAACTCTATAAAAGCTTCATACTTAGCCCTTTAATGGTCTTGATGAGACCTTTAGATAAGAACATGAAACACTTTAATAAATGTGCATGGAATTCAAAATGAATTTGATGAGTTGAAGTTTACTTCATAAAGAGAGTTCCTTTTAGTCCAACATTCCAATCTTTTTTTATTCTTTTCACCAAAGGCAATCACTCTTTAAATTACAACCTCTTTATCACCAGTGGCAACCAAGATACATTAGAGGAGGAGGTTTAATGGCCATACATGTTAAATCTTTAAGCCTTTCAACATGTTGCAAGGCACTGGAAGTAATTATAATGCGACTTTTGTTATAGTTTATCTCTAAGCCCAATAACTCCTTAAATTTCTTTATCGACTTCATCAAGGTCTGAATAGATTTTTCTTTAACCTTAGAAAAGATAAACAAGTCATCTACAAAGCATAAACTAGTTAGTTCGATATGTTTACACTTGCTGTGAAATTTGAACTTGTCACTTCTTATAATGCTGAACTTCAATAGTAAAGTTAATGCTTTCATCACAAGTATGAATAGATATAAAGAGAGGAGATCTCCTTGTCTAATGTCCCTTACTTCTTTGAAGAGTTTAGAGGGGACCCCATTAATCAGCACACTATAAGAAATGGAGGAAATACAATCTGCTACCTAATTCTGGAAAATGTGAGAGAAGCTAAATATGTCAAGCAAGTTGAAGTCTAGGATAAAGTTCCAGCTTATATTATCAAAGACATTATTGAAATCAACTTTGATAGCACAATTTTATGGAGAATTCTTGTTGGAATACCCTTTTAAGATATCTTAAGCAAGGACAATGTTGTCTCTAATTTGTCTATGCTTAAGAAATGCACCTCGAATAGCACTTATAATATATTGAAGCACCTTTCTTAATCAATTTGCCAAGATTTTGGCAATAATTTTATATAAAAACTTGCTACAAGTAATTGATCTAAAGTCTCTAAATGAGGAAGGATTGGGGATCTTAAGAGCCAGGCAGAGAAATTTTTTATTGATTTCTTTAAGCAAAGTTCCATTAGCAGAAAACTCCTTAATAACTTGCTTTACCATTGGGCCCGCTAGATTCTAAATTCTATGGAAAAAAGGCCATTTGGCCACAGAGCCTCTTTACCATTCATTTGAAAGACAACTTGCTTTATTTCTTGATCATCGACCTACTTGATAAGTTAGAGAATCTCTTTTTTAACAGATCTAGGAATTTATGAAGCTCCTTAAGAAAGATGGAGCCAACGGAGTTTTTGAAAAATAACATTGCATCATCTAATATCTCCTCTTAGCTTATGATTAAGGTTCCATTGTGAGATAGAATATAGCAAATCTTATTGATATTTTTCCTTGCAACATTGAATTGAAGAAGAATTAAGAGCATCTGTTCCAATCCTTCAACTAATTAAATCTAGACCTTTGCTTTATTAGAGAAGTTGAGGATAAGTAATTTATAGAAGCATGTTCCTCAACTTTAGATAAGTAACTTTTTTGCAATCTTCTTCTCCATTAATAGCTCAACACACCCTGGATTATCACAATAACTTACTGAATCAAAATAAGCTTTTCCTTTGCATCATTGCATAACGCAAAGTGTTAGAGCCCTTTTTTGCATTTAAACTCTTTAATTCTCTCTTAATAGCCTTTAATTTTCGAACACATAAATACTACTTAGAGCCATATATAGAAGTAGCCATTTCTTTGGAAATTTCCTCTTGAACTCCTTCATCAAGAGCAAGGTAGTTATTAAATATAAAAGGAAATCTTTTATTTACCTTTTGGAGAAAATTTCCAATCTAAGGAGGGGAATGATTAGAAAATGGAGAATCCATATATTTTACTTTCTTTTAGGAAAATTAGAGAGCCATCCAATATTTAACAAGGCTCTATCCATTTTTTCCTTATAAATAATCTTCCTTTTTGCTTATTACATTAAGTAAATCTATGCCCATTATATCTTAAATCCTTAAGTCTTAATCCTTCAACACATTCCTTGAAATCATTAGTAAAGTTCCTGAGCTAGAGTTACGCTCAGATTTAGTTTTTTAGATACTAACATTAAAATCTCCACATACTAACCATAAATAGAAGTTGCAAACTTGATTTTGGTGCAATTCCTCCCAAAGAATCCTCCTCTGAAAGTTGAAATTTTATCCATACGCTATGAAATCATAAAACTTACTATTCACATGCAAAAGTTGAACTAAAACGTGAATCACTTGGTCAAAAGACCATAATAATTCCACCTTCATATTATTAGAGTTATAAGCCAAAATGATTCTCCTATAATAATGATGCTGATGATTTGAAAGAAATCTCCAATTTGCTCCCAAATACTTAATTTATTTAAATTATTTTCTCTAATCTTGGTTTCTAAAAGACCCAAGAAATAGGAAGTTCCAAAGAGACAAAATCTCTTAAAGCTTGAAGCTTTTTACGGAAAGTTGCTATGAACATTCCATATTATGAAAGTCATTATTAGATGAATTTACTTTTGTAGTTATTGCTCCTATTTCCTTTTCGTGATTTCCTTTTAATACTTTGAAAGTTTTCTTCATTTAGTTCTATTGAAGGATTCTACTTCAACTCCATTGCTGCACATTGTGGAGAATTAGGTAGCTTACTCTGCATAGAATGCCCTTCTCCTTTCTTCAGCCCTACTAGATTAGTTATAATCTCACACTTATCATACACGACATTGCTAGCTTCTTCCATCTATTCCATTTGATTCACTATTTTATCAATTATATCATACATACCCTTAGAGGCATTATCAACTTCTTATTTGGCTAGAGTTTTTACATTCCTGATTATTAACTTATGGAGCTCCAATTGTCATAAACGTAAATTTTGTATGACCGTTTCCTTCTCATTATTTAACTTTGACTTCTCTATTTACTCCTTATCCATAACCTTTGCCTTCAATCTCATGATTTCAAAACAATCTCCCCTTTTAAAGGTTTTCCCCATAGGCTTCCATTGCTTCCCTTGTAACTTGAAAGAAGGCTTCCAATTATACTTAACCAAGATTGAATCTTCATAAAGAGAGTTAGTTTATCTTAACCTTATTATAGAAATGCAACCTGGGAGCCCCTTAGTCAACTCTATACTAACATATACTCTTGTCAAACCTATTATCCTCTTCTTAGCTATGTTCTTATCCATATATAAAAGGTTTCTAATTTAGCTAGATAACATGTTTAACCTTTTGTAGTCTAATACTCTAATGGAACACTATGCATATTTACGTAAATTGGAATAGTCTCGTGCTTTATCATGTCCAAATTTATACCTTATAGGAAGATAAGGAGCTGTCCAATGTGCTATAGACCACCTTATATCATTTTAAGGCTTCATTCAGAGTAGAGAAGTATAAAAATACTAGACTTTATTCAGTGAGTAGGACATCCATAATCCCTTTATTCTTCTATGCTTTACGAGCCTAACTAGTAATGTTGGAAAAGGGGGACGAGGCCGGAGGCCCTAAGAAAAAACTGATTAGGGAAGCCTCCCATGCAGTAGCTTTAGCTCTAAAGATCTCTATCTCCAGAGCAATTATTACATGACCATCGTCCTACTTCGGCGTGTAATAATGAAGAGAAAGATCAGTCAAATCACCAATCACTTGCTTACAACTCTTTTAGGGAATGACTGTTAAAGATGAAGTAGCCTTCTTTACTAAGTTGGTACCAAGATTGTTCACAACTAGCGGTGGTGTTAAAGTAGAGGGCAAAGAGGAGAAATCATTTAGAGAAAGGAAAGTAGGCAGACCATTTTTCCTAACAGATATACTTAAACAAGGCAAGAGCATCTTTTGAGTAGGAAAGAATAACAAGAGAGTTACCTTAAATGGTGGTTCAGCTGGATTCTGACGAGGCTGTACGTTGCCGTTTGGATCCATGGAAACAGCTGTTGAATACGAGAATTCTGGTTTAAGGAT
>JANQAP020000158.1:4452912-4465060 GCA_026874005.2 Erythroxylum coriaceum
AGAACAACAATGGAAATCAAACTTAATGAAAACATACAAAATGAATCCTAAACTAAAACAATAAACAACAATTATGCTAGAAAACACCAATTGCCTATAAAAACATATCCTAATGCATACCTATCAATGATTGAGCCCAAGATCACATAGATGTCATTAAACAATTATGGTATTAATTATTTAATGATTATCAACTGAGAATGGACAAAATTTATAATCTGAATCGCAGTAGTCCAGGTTGTTCAACTCCACTTCAGTTTCAGGTTCGAGCTCATCTTCTAAGAGTTGTTTGTTGCTTTCACATTAAAAATTTATGAAAGAAAAAGGTGCTAAGACTTTGTACAATATGATGGAATTAGATAAATATTTAACAGAAAATTGTGTGGTGAAGTTGAAAGTCTGCAGCTTGACGTATTATTATGGTGGAAGAGTTGTGGAAATGATTTTTCGATCATGCAATTAATTGCACAAGACTTATTAGCAATTCCATCATCCGTCGTTGCTTTAGAGTTTGCTTTTAATACTAATAGTCAGGTTATTAGTCCTCATTGTGCTTGACTTTATACTTGTATTGTGGAATCCTTTATATGTGCCGAAGTTGGTTAAATGATAAAGATATTGAAGGTAAATTATTTTCTTTTTGATATATCAATTTTGTCTATTTTTTATATTATCTTACCTAATATTGTTTTATTAATTTATATATTGATCCAACCACATGTATTAATGTGGAGGTGACTAGTCCTACTTATCGATTAGGTGGACATTATTTTGATAAAATATTTGAAGATGAAGGTATATTTAATTATTTATTAATTATTACCATGTCCTTAATGTTTCTTTAATCTTAATATTATATTACTAAATATAATGTTTGTACATATAAATGAAGTGATGCAAACTACTGACGATCTTGGCTATAATGATTAGCTGCTCTCTCTGTCTATCTAGTCTCTACCCTTTCCAGCTTCCATCATGATTTCGTCTTGTTTTTTTGTAAATTGTATCATTTCTGTAAAACGATTTGATAATAATTTTTGTACATTTAAGGTTATCAATATATGTAAGTTTTTATATATTCATTTTATCAATTTAATGATATTCCCATCTTTCATAATTTTTAAATTTATCTTTTATTTTAAGGATCAAAAATGTTAAAAAAATACCAAAAGGTCCTTAGTTGTCTCTCTTCTTATTCCTATGGCTAAGTTAACTTTTTCATTTTTATTTTACAACTATTTATCCTTTCTCTTTTTTTAATTAATTAATTATTTAAGTAACATTTCTTATAAGCTTCCTTATAACTTTTTTTACTCTAAGTAAACATTTTAGAAAAGTATCCCAAATGTTTAAAATAGGTCAATTTCTCTTTATTTATTTAAAACTCTAAATAAAAAATCTAATTAATCCCAAATTAAAATAAATAAAATTAAAATCTAATTAAAGAAAATAGTGGCTAACTATATTTCATTATGAAAATATTCATAATTAAAATTTAATAACAATTTAAAAATTGGAAAAAAGATAAATAAAAAATGAAAATGAAAATAATATAAATAGAATAAGAGAAAATGTAAATAGATATGATCAAAATAATTTTAATACAAACTGTAGCTGAAATCAATGGAAAAAGAATATAATTATAGTTACGAATTTCATCTTATTTATTTTATTAATATATGTAAGTTTTATATATTTATTCATTATAAAATCTCAATTTTTCTTAATCAATTGAAATTTGTAACTACAATTAATTGAATTGATCACTTTAATTATAATCTTTTTCTTTCATTTCCTATAATCATATCCTCTATTAATGAATTTAGTTTCATTTTATTTATTTTATCAATATACATATTTTTATATATTTATTCATTATCATATCTCAAATTTTCTTAATCAATTGAAATTTGTAAATGTAGTTAATTGAATTGATCATTTCAAATATAACCTTTTTCTTTCATTTCCTATAATAATATTTTCCTTCATTAATAAATTTAGTTTCATCTTATTCATTTTATCACTGTATGTAAGTTTTTATATATTCATTAATTACAAAATCTCAAATTTTCCTAATCAATTGAAATTCGTAACTATAATTAATTGAATTGATCACTACAATTATAATATTTTTCTTTCATATAATCACATTCTCCTTCATTAATGAATTTGACTTCATCTTATTCATTTTATCACTATATGTATGTTTTCATATATTCATTTATTATAAAATCTCAAAATTTCTTATTTTATTAGTCAATTAAAATTTGTAACTTTAAGTAATTGAATTGATAACTTTAATTTTAATATTTTTCTTTTATTGCATATAATTTTATCCTCAATTATTAATAAATTTAATTTTAAAATTAAAAAAGAATCTGCCTGCTCAAGTATGATCCGACTTTGAGTCTATTGAGCCCAATTGAGTCTGGGTTATGGGCTTGACTAATTTGGCCCGATCGGGTCTCGAGCTGCCCGAGTCTCGAACGGGGCCTGAGCCATTTTGCCACTGGATGGCCTGAGCCTAGCCCGATCCGTTGTCATCCTTAAATGCAATACGAATCTCTTAATTATTATCTCATTATAATTTTATTTATAAAATATATTTATCTTATATTAATGTAAGTTGTCATTCAAATTAGTATAGCTGTCATTCTTTTTTCTTTTTTCCAAATTATGGGCCTCTTTACTGTCTTCTTTGTTTTATAAATTCTCTCTTTTGTAATATAACAACTCAAGACTTCAGCCTTCATTTTTATGGTACCAAAGCGGATATTGATCTGTAAACCTTCTTATCATCATAAATAATGATGAAAGACCTTCGAGTCCCTCCCTTGGAGCTTTCACAACCTTAACATATAAATAAATTTGAAGATGATTTTTTTCTCCTTATTTTTTAAATTCTTTAGAAAATTCAAAAATTATTCTTATTTCCCGTCTTCTCAAAGGTGAGGTGTACTATGATGAATGCCTTCGAGCAAAAACAAATTGTGTTTCATTGATGGCTCTTTGTCAAAACAAAGTACGAGTCAGTAAGAAGTATAAGTTTGGGAAAAATGTACATTGATGGTAATTTCTTAAATCTTTAAAGCTTTGATTCCATAATTATATGATAGTGTTGCCTATGTAGATATAACTAGCGAGATTGAGAGACTTGTAGGAACGTCTTTCATAAGGAAATATTCCATGTATTCATAAGCTGAAAAGAGATATCTGTCTTGCAGAGTATACGGGACTTATCGTGGCAACTTATTATACCAAATTAAAAGGTCTTTAGGATGAACTAGCAGCCTTTTTTAACTATTCATTCATGTACTTACGGTGCTGAAAAAGAAATATTGACAGAATAAAAAAAAGAAAAGAAAAGGTTCATCAATTTCTTATGGGATTGAATGGACGTTATGTAATCATTTAATCTCAAATACTAAACATAGTGCCTTTCCCCATTATTAAAAAGGCTTATGCTTTTGTAACCAAAGAAGACAAGCAATAAACTATAGCTGTAATTAATCGTGATAAACCAACAGAGGTAGTGGCATTTATAGTTAAACAATTTAGCATTAAGCTTGAGAATCTAAAGTTGGAATTCGCTAGAGAACAACCGAAGTGTTATGGCCAAGGAGGGATTTATAACTTGAGATATGAGCATTGTGGTAAGCCTGGGTGTTTCAAGCTAGTGGGATTTTCCTTAACTTGCCAAGGTAAAGCTAAATTCTTAAAAGGAGCCAAAATCTATTTTAGCCAATAACACTACTTGAAGATTGAGTTAGTCAGTGAGTAAAGGATTTACCCTTACACAAATGCCATACGATTAGCTTATGTCTTTATTGCCTTTTGCTAATTATAACGTGGAAGATTTTATTAGTAAGGTCACTCAATCTCATGATTTTTAAATTGGATCTTAAGTTATGGTATATTTGAGCATCTTAAATCTCGTATATCGTCTATTTCTGATGTCATGCTTGCTTCTAATGGTCAAGTTAAATTGTCAAACATGACTTTAGATCATGTTCTTTATATACCCTCTTTCAAGTGCAATCTTCTTTCAATCAGAAGATATGGTATATTTGAGCATCTTACATCTAGTATATCTTCTATTTCTGATGTCATGCTTGCTTCTAATGGTCAAGCTAAATTGTTAAACATGACTTTAGATCATGTTCTTTATATACCCTCTTTCAAGTGCAATCTTCTTTCAATCAGAAGACTGACTAAAGATCTTTACTGCTTAGTCACATTTTCCCTTCTTTTCATATCTTACAGGACCTTACCTCAAAGAAACTAATTGGAATGGGTGAATTGCATGATGGCTTATACTACTTTCATGAGCTCCATATTCCTTTTGTTGCACATTTAGGGTATGTTTGATTGAGGGTTTATTAATGGAATGGAATATAATGTAATATTATTCCATCGTTTGAGATGAGGGTTTATAATGGAATGGAATAAAATGGGATAGAAGAGGAGCATTTCATATTACATCTCATTCCATCATAAACAGTAAAATAAAAAAACCTCCGATTTGGGGGGTTTAAGATGGAATATAAAATGACAAATAACTTTACACTATATTATATTATAAGCCCTTCAACCAAACAACATTTCACTATATTACATTATGAACCCTTCCATCCATCCCAAACAACAATTTTATAATATTATATCCATTTACGTTCCATTCCATTATATACCATTCTATTCTATTCTATTACATTCCATTCCATTAAAAACTTTTACGTCCAACCAAACATAGCCTTAGGTTATCCTTCCCTCGATCATTTGTCTTTAATTCCTTAACTATCTAGTTTTCTTTTAAGAATTTAAATAAATGTGATATTTTTTTCACCATTTTAAACAAACTAGAAGTTTTTTTCCTCTTAAGTACTAATAAACCTGATTTTCCTTTTGATATAGTACATCTTGACATTTGGGGACCTTATAAAACACAATTTTCTCTGATGCTCATTATTTTCTTACTATTACGAGATGATTACATGAGAGAAACTTGGGTTTTTTTTCTTAAAAATATGTCAAAAGAATAAAAATACTTCATTTAATTTTATGTTATGGTTAATACTCAATTTGATCACAAAATAGAAGGAGTTATTCGTGATAATGAATTAGAATTTATAACTAGACTTAAGTTAGAATTCTTCTTACTCAATGGAATATCTCATCAAACATCTTATATTGATACCCCTCAGTAAAATGCAATAATAGAGCACAAGCATAGTCATTTGTTAGAAGTTACTTACGCTCTTCAATTCCAAGCGAATCTTCCAATAAAATTTTGAAGGGAATGTGTGCTAACTGCAACCTATTTAACTAATTATACTCTTACATTTGTTATCAGGTAAGAGTCCTTATGAGATGCTTTTTTTTCCAAAAAATCCTTTTTATTCTTATTTACATGTTTTGATTGTTTATGTTATGTGCATGACAAAAATCGAAGGAAGTATAAGTTTGTACCTTATTTTAAGCCTTGTGTTTTCATTGGTTACACCATGAGACAATGGATATGGAGTTTATGACGAGGAATCAAATAAAATGTTTATACCACGAGATGTTATTTTCTATAAAAACCAGTTTCTTTTTCACTCCAAACACTTTCCAAAAGGGCTTTGATTAGTTGTTCCTTTACTTTTCAAGATTCACTGGAGCCCACTACTGTTGAACATATTCATCCTAACTTACAAGTTCCTTCTTCACAAAATGATATTGGTGAGATCATTATCATACTAACATTTATATCCTCTAGTCCTAATGTTATGTCTCCATCACAAGATTTAGAACATCTAAGCCCATTCATAAGTCAAACCCCCTCTCATCTTTGTGACTATTTGTATGAGCTTCCTGGAGTAAATATGTCCTTGTTACCTATATATATTACAGTTTCTTTAGGTGTTCCTTGCTTTATTTCTTGTCATTTATCATATTCTCATCTTGATCCATGTCATTAAGTTTTCCTCGTTAATGTCTCTATTGTTAGAGAACCTTAATCCTTCTTATAGGTTATCAAAGACCAAAATGGTGTGAGTATGAAATAAAAACTTTCTACACTATAGAAAAGTTATTCTTGGTCCTTGGTACCTTTACCTTCAGGGAAGAAATCAATTGGTTCTCGTTACTTTTATAAAATAAAATACAAAGATGACGGTTCTGTTGAGTGCTATGAAGATTGTCCAATAGCCCAGGGTTATACATAGATTGAGGGAGTGGCTTATACAGAAGCCTATACCCTTGTAGCCAAATTAACAACAGTCACTACAATAGTCACTAAATGTCAACTTTAAAATCGTTGTCAAAAGATCAACCTTTGGCAGTGATTTCCATAATCGTTGCCAAATGGGAGGCTTTTAGCTACGATTCAAAAAATTCGTCACCAAATGGAAAGGATTTGGGCAAGATGCTTATCCTTTGGCAATGGTTTTGTAATATCGTTGCCAAGAAATCGTTGTGAATTGGTGAATTTTGACGACGATTTGTGGAATTGTGGTAATTCACATAATTTAGCTAATTCCTTTTGCTTTAAAATGCTAATTTGCTTTAATACAATATCAAGAATTCCACAATTACAATCCTAATAAAACATATATAAAAACCATATATAAAATTTCAATCATTCTTGTGAAGTTTTCATGATTCAAAAAGTACAATATATATAAAAAGAAAATTCCTGTACACTCAAAGATGACTATGAAATTTCAACCAAACTTAACTACAAACATAATTAACGATCTAAAATAGATAGTATACATGAAAACGATAATTCATCATCCAATAGCTCTAATGCAAAGTTCTTCACCTATTATACTTTCTTATCTATTATCTCAACATTAAAAGCCTTTAAAAGTGCAACCTTAAGCCCAGTAATATTCCATGTAAAGCAATCTTTACTACTGTTAAGAGGTATGTTTAAAACTCACTACTTATACATGATGACTTTTATGTTGGGTTCATGCTTCTTATTTTTAGCAGACTCAATTTCATTGTTTGTTTGAATTAAAACTTAGCATGTAATGTTAATAAAATTTATGTTCGTTTTTATAAATATCCAATATAATGGCACATGGTAGAAACAAAGGGAAGAAAGTGCCAAGAATCGACATTGTTCTTAGCCAAAACAACTAGATCAATTTTTGTTTGAATTAAAACTTAGCATGTAATGTTAATAAAATTTATGTTCGTTTTTATAAATATCCAATATAATGGCACATGGTAGAAACAAAGGGAAGAAAGTGCCAGGAATCGACATTGTTCTTAGCCAAAACAACTAGATCAATTAGTTCCTAGCCAACAACAACATTCGACCTCACCCACCAATGAAGCAAGTCAGCAATAACCTCATTCTTCCTCAACCAATAATGAATCAACTAGTACAGAGGGATCTACATGTTTGTTAATCTTTAACACCTACAAATAAACTTATGCTTAAATATATATTTACATGTTTACTATGTATTTTCTTATCATTATTCATTTGTTGTTAGGTTCCAATGTCAACATTAGAAAAAGATGAGGTATAACTAGAGGTTGTGAGTTGGAAGGAATGAATGTTGCAATGAATAGCAAGTTGGAACGGATGAATGTTGTAATGAACAACAAGTTGTCAGTAGATATTGATACTTCACAAGGTCGTCCTCTAGACAAGATCCTATCCACAAAATTGTCAAGTGAGTTAGGGATAACTGTGAGAACAAAATTACCTTGCCTAAAGCATGAAAAGGACTTGAAGGAAGATAACTTGCTTCAAAATGCCTTAGATAAAGTTTTGGTACAATTTCAATTTATTTAACTATATGCAATATTGTTTCACTTATTTTAAGATTTATTACACTTTTACTTACTATTCACAAATGAAATTGAATATCATCGATATTGACAACCTTGATGTTTCAAATTGTGTCACTTCATTGATGAAACAAAAGATCAGGGATCGTCATTATAGGCTGTATCAACATTACGAATCTTTTCCTTCTGATGCAGAGGCAAGGAGACATGTTTCAGAATGGATGTCTCCAGAAAATTGGAACAATTTGTGTGATTATTAGGCCTCTCCCAAAGTTCAGGTTTTCTTTTCCTTCACATTTGCTTCCACTAATCTTGTTACATGATTTAATGACTATCTTTTTTTCTTTATTTAGGAAAAATGTGAGAAGGCAATGGTCAACAGAGGAAAAATGAAAACTCCTCACAATTAAGGCTCTCACCATTTATTATGATCTAAAATGAATATGTAAGATCTTCGTTAATAATTTATAATTATATTAATAAGCACTATATTATTTATTGTGGATTGTATTTTCTTCCATAAAACAGAGTGAGAAGGAATTACATAGACAAGAGTGTGATAGGATTACATTATACAAACTCACTCACTATACGGAAGGTCATGAGTTGATGTTAGAAGTGCAAAATAACTATGTAAGTATAAAAATTTGTTTAAATTTTAATTTTATTTATTTATGTAATACTAACTAATAATATTTGCATTGAATATTGGTTTTGTTTTTTAATTTTAGAATAAGATGCAAGAGTTGTTACAAAAATCAATGTCTGAGGAGAATGAGATAAATGTAGAAGACATTTGCAACTCTGTGCTTGGTACACAACTTGTTTATATCAAAAGTCTTGAGTTTGGCCCTAAGCCAAATATTTCATCCTCATCAAGACATCATCATACATTCAACCTCTTGAAGAGAAAAACAAGACACTTAAGGTTAAATTATAAAATATTGAAAAAAAGTTGACCAAGCATGAAAAATATCTCAAAAAATTACTTGACTTAGATTATGAAAATAATGAAGATGAAGATGAATGGTACTAATTACAACTCTTATACTTTTTTCTTTTAATTACTATTTTTATTATAATTTAAATTTAATATTTTTCTCATATTACAGATTTGAAGAAGATATAATGGGACTAAGTGATTTGTATTATATCTTATAAACTAATCTCTGTATTTATTGTTTTGTATATTGTTAAAGTTGTAATTAAAATCTTGAAATTTAATGATATTTTATTTTTTATATATAATGCTTCAAATTATCAATTATTTTTGTATAATTTTTTGTATAATAGATTAACCACAAAAATATAAATATTATATATAATAATATGCATTAAAAATGTAACAAATAATTATAATTCAACGTGGTATAATATTTTGTTAAAATGTAGATTAAAAATTTACAAAGCATAGCTAAAAAAATTTGGTTACATTTTTATAAACGTAGCTAAAAAGTTTTGGCTACATTTCCAGAAACGTAGCTAATAATTTTACATACAAAAACTAAGCGTAGTCAAAAGTTATTAGAGACAATTTCTCAAAACATCACTAACAGTTTCTCGCTACAAAAAAGCATAGGTAAAAACTATTAACGACGATTAGAAAAAAAACATCGCATATAGTTTTCAGTTACGAGAATTTAGCGATGTTTTTGGTAACGAATATAGATTGTTGCTAATAGTCATTAACTACAATTTTGGGACCTTTACCTAAGACTTTTTTGTAGTCAAATGTCCTTCTTGTTGTAGTGAGTTTGGTGTTTATAAGCTATTGCGACTACTAAAAATTAGGAATTGCATCAATTAGATGTGCATAATACCTTCCTTCATGGGGATTGAAGTATAATTAGATGTGCATAGTGTCTACATAATGTCTAACTGCATCAATTAGATGTGCATAATGTCTACATAAATCATTGTATGAATTAAAGTAGGCTTCACGATAATGGTTTGAACAATTCTCTTCTTCGTTATGAAAATTTAGCTTTATACATTTTTAACATGATCATTCATTTTTTACTTTGACTTAAGCTATCTCTTTCCTTGCTTTTCTTATCTATGTGGATGACGTGGTTATTACTGGGAATGATATTTTGTACATATGAAAGTTCAAGAATTTTTTAATGCATGTTTCTTTATAAAGGATCTCAGCCGTCTCGAGTACTTTTTGGCTTAAAACTGGCTTGTTCTCTTAGAGGAATATTGCTTTGCCAATGCAAATACACATTTGACATCTCGAATGAAGCTAACATATTGTGTAACAAACTTATCACCTTCCCTATTCCACAACAACATCTTCTGTCCTCTAATTATGGTGAACAATTAAAAGATCCATGCCAATTTTGTTGCTTAATTAGATGTCTCTTTTAACTTACTATGACTTAGCCTGACATCACTTATACAATTCTTATTTAATTTATGCAACAACATTATTAACCATATCCGGATGCTGCTTTTCACGTACTAAACTACCTAAAGACTTCTCATAGTCAAGGCCTCTTTTTTTCTTTAGCTAGTGATTTTGTGTTAAAGGTTATTATGATGCAAATTGGGTAAGTTATCCTTTGAATCGATGATCTGCTATAGATTACCTTGTCTGATTGGTGTTACTCCAGTTTCTTAAAGGTCCAATAAACAATTAACAATTTCCAGCTATTCTGCTAAATCAAAATATTAGTATATGACGTTTGATACTAGTTAACTAGTATGGTTGCGAGCCTTGCTTATTGATTTACTATTTCACGCTCGCAATCTATGGTTTTGCATTGTGACAATCAATTGGCTTTACACTTTGCTGTCGGTTTAGTCTTTCATGAGTGACCTAAGCATGTTGAGATCGATCGCCATTTTATTCGTGAACACATGCAATCTGGCCACAATCACTATAAGAAAAGTGTGCTTTTGCGACGGTTTTTACTGACAGACTTTCCGTCGGTATGTAAGATTAGCGACGGACATTACCGACGCATAAAAACGTTGTCGAAATGGCCATAGCTAATAAATACCGACGGAAAATAATTTATCGTTGGTAAATTTTTCGACGGAATATTTTTTACTGTCAGTATATTTACGAACGGAAAATTATTTTCCATCGGTATATTTACCAACAGTTGTTCCAAATTTATCGATAGAAGTTGTTGTTCCGTCTATGATTACCGACGGCATGTGGTTGGTTACTCCGTTTGTGATTACCGACAATTTTTTTCTTTCCGTCGATACTTTTATGCAAACCATGCGAGAAATTGTTCCAAATTTACCGACGAAAGTTGTTAGTCCATCTGTGATTACCGACAGTAATGTTTATTCCGTCGGTAAATGTTTTAGTTTTAACGATAGATTTTCATATGTCCGTCGATAAATGAATTAAAAAACTTTTTTTAAAAAATGTACTGTCAATACTGTTAATAAATTTTATTTTGCATAATTTAAACAGTTATTAATGTAATAGTATAAATTTAATTTTTTAAACAAAAATTTGATTGATGATATAAAGTTGAAAATATTTTAATGATAATAAAAACATTAAATTGTACATAATAAGTTTTCGTATCTCTAATAAAATGATCAAAAGTACACTATTAATTTGGAGACAGCGGATGCTCTGATTGATGCAATAAGGTGCTACCCTTCAACTCATCCATCTCATTACGGAGCTGAGCTACGTACTCCATCGACTGTTGCAACTGAGTTGCTAGCATCTGTACTATGCTCTCAAGCTAAATGAGTCTTTCATTGGATGCTGACCGCCTACTAGATGCAGCTGTACTAGACGTGGAGGATTGCGAATAACATGTATTCGCAAATGAACCTAAGCCGAATATCCTTCCGACGGTCCCTACCACCCACTGCATGAAGATAGGTTTGAGTGTCATCAACATCTTCAGACTGCTGAGACTGTCGTCGAATGCTTTCTTGAATTTGGTCCAATCAGAAGGCAATGTTTATATTAGTAAGTGACAATTATTAAGCGTTAATATTAAACCATAAATTTCACATACATTGAGCTCTCTACAACGGTTGTTGGCGAATGTCACACTGTCATGCTTCTTAGTGTGAGTGTGCAAAAAGAGCTGACGGGGTGTAGGCCTCATGCCCATAGCTAGTCTTTTCCTACATAAGAATAAAATGTTATAAGTGAATTAGAATTTATAAAAATTTCGGCAGAGTTTCCTTTATTTTTATGAAATCTACCCCCTATTGAACAAAGAACAAAACTAAAAAATACAACCATATATGGCACCAGACATTTATAACATTATCATTCTCAACAAGAAACATACATTTTCATTCCAAAATTCACACATAAAATTCAATAGAAATACAGCAAAGTAAAGAAATGACAATATAAATTTAAAGT
>JANQAP020000158.1:4536439-4552811 GCA_026874005.2 Erythroxylum coriaceum
TTATAATTGTTTATGTTAATAAGTGATACTTTTTAAGAATTAATATTAAAGTATAGATTTTACATACATGAACTTGTCTGCATCGGGTGTTGACAAAGGTCACACCATCATGCTTCTTTGTATGAGTATGCAAAAAGAGCTAGCCTGGTGTAGGCTTCCTGCCCATAGGCTTTTCCTGCATCAGAATAAATTGTTATAAGTGAACTATAATTTATAAAAATTTTGATAGAATTTTCTCTATTTTTATGATATTTTCTCCTTGTTAGACAAAAAAAATTTAACTCAACAATACAGCCATTAATGACACCAGACATTTATAATATTATTATTCTCCATAATGCACATATATTTTCATTTTAAATTTCATACATCAAATTACATTGAAATCAAAATTCATACATCAAAATACAAAAATCAGAATATAAGTGTAAATTTTTGATACTTACAAGTTGAAGTGCATGCTCCTGATGGGTCAAAGATCCTCCAATGTGTACAGATAGGCTCTCTCCGTCTGGTCCTCCACGTTTATGGGCAAAATTGCGCTCTGAAATGAATATTGCCCTGGGTGATGCCTAATACTGCTTCCAACGACTACATATTTCTTCAGATATATATGGTGGTCGTACACCATTCTTGTTTATCGAAGCAAGAAAGTCTTTATAACGTGTACGAGTTCGCCTCTCCCATACATTATAAATAACAACATCAAATTTTGAATCCCAAAAAAATTCTTTCTAAAAAAAAGAAAAACATACAATAAGTACTTATAAATGACAATATTTATCTAATTAATGTATACAATTATATAAAATAAAAAATTAAAGAATATATTTTGTGTATCTCAAACTCCTGATAATAAAAATTCTTTGTCGGCTAAGAGACATTTTTCCATGTATAACCCTCAAGATCTATCCTCTCTTTGAACTTAGATGAAATATTCCTTGAGCATGTTCTAGACGGAACCAACTTAATGTATAAGTTATTTTAGATCATTTTCAAATTAAAACCTATAACTTCAGTATAAACCTATGATGTTATCATGTTTTACAAAATTTTTAGAATTTTACTTACAATTGTTGACAATTGTGATGTACGTTCTTCCATCAACTCCCTTAACCCTAGGCTAGAGGTTGCCTGCTTCATCCGCAACATTTACCCTTGATATCTTTGTCGGTATAGGGTTGGTGGATGGTGTAGCAGAATTGTTAGATGATATAGCAGCAGGTATAGAAGGTAATGCCTCATTTGAAGATGCAGTAGCATCTGCAGAATGTGATGCTTCACTTGGAAACACACTGGCTTCTCCAAATCATTGTAACATGAACCTTCGCCGCATCAAAACCTATTTTTCTCTTTGGTGGCATATTTTTAACCTGAAATTCACATTTTATTGAATTTTCGGTAATAAAACACCATAAAATCAATATATAACAATATATTATTGATGTAATAATAGATTTATTCATATAATATTCTATTATAAACACAAATTAATCGCTATCAGCACTTAATTGTAAATCAAAATCATCATCATTTTCTTTTTCTGAAGAATTAGAATCAAAATCAGGCTCCTCTTCAGATCTCTCGCCCTCCTCACCCTCTCTAGATCAAATTTCAACATATTCATTACTTGGATCGTTCAAAGGTTCATTCTCGTCATATGTTACACATGCATTTATTTCATAAACATCTTCCTGAAGCGTTTCACTTTCAATTCTCTTATTTTCTCCTTTTCTATGTAATTCAAAAACACCTCTAGGTTTTACTTTGCATACGGTCAACCAATCTTATTTATCTCGTTGTAAGTTGAGAAAAGGGACATAATACACCTAGATTGCTTGCATCACCAACTCAAAAGGTTTAAATTTTCTTAATCTTCTTTGTTGGTTGATTTCAACTAGATTGTATCGACCGTGCACTTTTGTTCCAACATTAGGACTTGGATCAAACCATTCATACTTAAATATCACACTCTGTTTTATTAGCAATGCAAGGTACTCAATTTCAAGTATCTCAATAATTTTACCATAGTAATCCATCAATTATCCCTGTATGCAAACCCCACTATTTAGTGTTGTCATACTATGACCATGATATTCTATATGAAATTTGTATCCATTAACAAAATACACCAGATATGATTTAACAGTTCGTAAAGCTCCTTTCGCAAGATTACATATGAACTTGTTCTCTATTAGATTTTCTAAGGCTTACGCAAGAAAACAATTATCATATTAAATAATATACTATCATCTAATCACTTTGATCTGATAATTCAACCATTTCAATTATTACAAGTGAAACTTACATATTTCTCGACCCATCGAGGAAAGTTTCTTTCAACTTCTTTATTGATATCATCCTGTGTGTTTCAAGCATTAGCTCGTATAACCATTACTCATATAATCTAAAAGCATTATTATGTACTTTACTTATGAACAACAGTAACTTCGGAAACTCAAATAATCTATTTCAAAATCAACTTAAACTTACTGCACTAAAGGTTGAACTTCTTGAGAATTTAATAAAATGTAATCATGGCCAAACTCTATTTCTTCTGTTATTAACATTCTTCTTATTAAACGTCTATATGTTCATCCTGGATACGTAAAAATGGATAAGTTACCATCAACATCACTCGTTCCCCATCGTCATTACGAGGAACTTTTTTTTCTTTTGTGTGCACATGCGGCTCAAAATAATATGAACAAAATGTACTTGCTTCCTCCACTAAATAAGCACTACATATGAAACCTTCAACTCTAACCTTATTTTTTTCTTCAAGTGATGCAAATACTTACATTACAAATAAGGTTATTACAATTTTGTGATTAAAACATGCTATAACTTTTATTTAAATATTAATTATAATTACCTCTCAAATGGATATATCTATCGATATTGAACCGGACTAGCAAGTTTAAACTCGTGTGTTAAATGTACGGGTATATGCTCCATACAGTCAAAGAATCTTAGAGGAAAAATCCTCTCCAATTTGTATAAGATAACTAGAATTTCCTTTTTAAGTTTTTCCATTTTGGCCAACTTTATTTCAGATGATGTTAAGCTTTTGAATAAAAAACTTAATTATGTTATAGCTTCCCAAACCTTATTTGGTAGCAACTCCCGCAATGCAATTGGAATTAGCCTTTGCATAAACACATGACAATCATGACTTTTCATCCCAAATAATTTGTACTTCCTCATGTCCACATACCTTGTTAAGTTCGAAACACAACCATCGGGAAACTTTAGACTTTTCAACCATTCACACAAATTTTCCATTCATTTTTTGTCCAAAGTGTAACATGCTTTTGGATATTTACTGGTGCGAAGATCTTTATCTAACTCATTCCTTTTACAAAAAATTTTCAAATCAACTTATGATTTTGCATTGTCCTTTATCCTCCCTTCAATGTTCATTATGGTATTGAACAAATTATCAAATATTTTTTTCAATATGCATCATATTTAGATTATGACATATCAAATTAGTTTTCCAATATGGCAAATCCCAAAAGATGTTGCATTTTCTCCAACCAAAATTTTTACTAATGCTTGCATTAACTTCATCAACTTCAAGTTCTGTAACTTTCAACAACCCTAATTCCTCAATCTCCTGCAATATCTCTTCACCAACTTTGTGAGGGGGAGGAGGTGCTTATACCATCATATTTTTAATGAACTTTTTTTTATTCCGTCTAAATGGACGATTTGGAGGAAGAAATTTCCTGTGGTTGTCTAACCAAGATGTTTTGGCCCCCGTTTGAAAGATAAAATACATCAAAATCATTGCCACAATAAGGACAAGCTAATTTCCCTGCTATACTCCATCCAGACAATATAGCATAAGCCAAAAAATTACTAATAGTCCACATCAAAGCTGCTCTCAATACAAAATTTTGTTTAAAAAACACATCATATGTCTCCACACCATATTTCAAAGATGATGCAATTCAAATACCAATGGCTGTAAGAATATATCAATTTTATGATTTGGATTTATAAGCCTTGGCACAGTCACTGTCAAGAACATATATGCCTCATTCATACACATCCATAGAGGCAAATTATAAGAGTAATTTTGATTAGCCATGATGAATATTGTTGGCCCGATTAACCAAAAGGTTGGATTCTATCTGTCGACAATCCTAACCAAACATTTCGACTTTCAGCCGCAAACTCAGAATGCGTGTTATTGAAATATTTCCATGCGAGTGCATCCGATGGATGACTCATTATTTTGTCTTCCTATTCATGTTCATTATGTCATCTCATGTGTGATGCA
This sequence comes from Erythroxylum coriaceum, assembly GCA_026874005.2. Lineage (NCBI taxonomy): Eukaryota > Viridiplantae > Streptophyta > Magnoliopsida > Malpighiales > Erythroxylaceae > Erythroxylum > Erythroxylum coriaceum. The sequence goes on from JANQAP020000158.1 coordinate 4,540,728, forward strand.
GTAACATCAGAGGTATATAGTCTTTGAAGTCTCGGAGTTGGCGTGAAAAAATAAATTCGCTTCTAAGGTACTAATTTATGTTTCATAGTACGCTTTATTGGTTTAAACCTAGATTGACCATAAAATTTGCACTCTTATAATTCCACATCGTCTCCCCAAATCAATTTTTTCAACTAGTAAACCAAGACTCCTAATAAATTTCTTGATATTGTAAAAATTATCAAACATTGTATGATCAGGAGGCAATAATTCATTATACTAAGCCAGAACATTATCAAAACTTCGATAAAAAATATGTACTTCAGAATTTATGTTCAATATTCGAGCAATTGAAGAAAATTGAGTCATGGTCTTACAATTTAGCCATAATTCTTGGTCAGCTGATTGTAGTAAGTCAAAAAATTATTTTACATGTAGGTTTGGTTCTTCTTCAAGATTTTCTATATTTTTCTAAAAGGTATAATCGACTGCATCATAAACCATTTAGATGTAAGGATTTTCAATTACACCCACATTATTTGTTCTAAATCATGTCCTCCCTTCAAACTTATCCATATTTCTTGACGAGTTTATGTCATTACCCCTTGAGGTGTTATAAATCAATGACTCCCCATGTTGTGTCCACTCAAAATAATTTAGAACAAATCATTTTCTTAACAAATGGGGATTCACTTCATCAATAGGAAGAAAACAAATATGTTTGCACTTTTTACATGGACATCTGATCTTTGGGTCAACCATATATGCAGGTTAAGAACATGCATAGTGAATAAAAGCTTCAACTCCCTCATCAAACTCAGGATTAATGAAACCATTGGGTGTTAATCGTCTATACATACAAGATCTATCAACATTACTCATTTCTACAAAACTGTTATTTAAAACAGTGATTTCATAGTCAGTATCCTTCATTTCCCCTAAGTTTACAGAACAATTAATCTTTACTTTATAGAACATCCCCAAAGTTTTTATAGGTCTTTGGCCATTTTCCCTTCAAATTAAAACCAACCTATCCCACTATAGAAAACTCAAACATAACAAATTTCACATTAGTGATTGGACAATCACCACATTAATCCAAAGTTTGATTTTAAATAAGCATTATGGAACATGATATTGTTTACACCTGTGAATCAAAAAAGCAAGTTTTCACTGTGACTCCTAGGCTCGTGAAATTTTTCACCGATAAGCCTCATAGAAGCTGCATCATGGGTTTCCAGCTTATATACCGTCCTACAGGTTTATTATGCAAAGAATTGTCATATTGATTAAACATATGAATTTCTTATGTTAATACTAAGTTTGAATTAATCACAATGAAGTTCAAGTATTTATGTTTGAATTAATTACCTATAATTGATTTTAATACTATGGTACGTGACATTGTTTACACCTGTGAATTAAGAAAGTAAGTTATCGCTGTGACTCCTAGGCTTGTGAAATTTTTCACTGATAAGCCTCAAGGGAGCTACATCACGGGTTTCCAGCCTATATACCATCCTACAGGTTTATTATGCAAAGAATTGTCGTGTTTATTAAACCTATGAATTTCTTATGTTAATACCAAGTTTGAATTAATCACATTGAAGTTCAAATATTTATGTTTGAATTAATCACTTATAATTGATTTTAATACTATGGTACGTGGTATTATTTACACCTGTGAATCAGAAAGCAAGTTCCCGCTGTGACTCCTAAGCTCGTGGAATTTTTCACCGATAAGCCTCATGGGAGCTGCATCATGAGTTTCCAGTCTATATATCGTCCTATGGGTTTATTATGCATTAGATCATCCATAAGATCTCAAACTTATTCCACATACAGTAAATACTTATGTAATCATATATATGCTCATTTATGATTCAAAAAAAACCCAAACATAAATACTTGAATATTAAAGAAGAATATAAAAACTCATCAATGATTATAAGTATATTCTAAAAAACAACACAAAATCAAGACCTCCTTTGCATTCACACAAAACCCAAACATAAATACTTATACTATTAAAGCAACACATATGGTAGACATTAGTTGGACGACTTACCTAGATGGATGAACAACCACAGACTATAAAAAAGAAGGATGAACGACGCTCTTTAACACAAAATAAGGCCTGTAAAAAAGAATATTTCGTATTTAATATAATACGCTTGTTCAATAGTTTTGTATTTATATATGTTGCATACAATGCCAAATTTCACTATAAGCGTTAACACTTGAAACTATTACTATCAATTATCGATATAATGTTAAAAAAAGTATGTGATATATACCCTCAATTGTGAAGTGCATAGTAGAGGAACAATTACTTTGACTCACTATTGAGTTAACCATCTTTCCGCAATTTTATTTTCATGGAAGAACTTTAAAAAGTTATGTTGTCTTTGTTCTGCATAGTTCTCATTTTTCTTATCATTTTTATTACAAAAATGTGTTACATTTTTCAACCATTACTTGCCTTTTACCTTTTATTGCAATTGAGACAGATATGATTTATTTGAGTTCACAATTCATAAAAACTAACCATGTTAGCAAAAGTCTTATTAAAGGAAATATAAGTTTACATAATGTGCAACTGATACATTATTTTTGCTAACATAATTACCAATAATATCTACAAGAGCAAAATCCTTTCCTAAAATATGAAGGATTATTGAAATTCACAAAATTTAACAAATTCAACAAAATGCATAAAGCTAAAACTTTTTAAAGAAATATGAAATGATAAGATTAAATGAAACATGTTGTAAAACCTCATATATGTAATATGAAAAGTTTTCAAGAATTTATGAAATCTTAAATTTTTATTATACACTAAACATTACAAATTTCATGATGTCATTGACAAATTGGGTATTACAAACATTTATACTTTAACTTTAGAGAGAATGTTGATATAAGTCATCCAATAATTGATTTGGAATTACAATTTGTTTGTAGTTATAGAATGTTGATATAAGTCATCCAATAATTGATTTGGAATTATAATTTGTTTATAGTTATAGGAATTGATTTCATAATTATAAGATTATAGTTATTATTTGACTAATCATGTATATTAGTATAGGAATATATATTTTCTTTATAATATGATTATTTCTTATTTTTAGAAGTAATTGTGTATGGAAATTTACCGTATATATTGAAAAATTGTTGTTGAAAAATCTATGTTAAATGAAATTTCCCTAACTCAAAAATAAAGTTTAAATCTTGGTAATCATCTAACCTACACTTCTATTAGGTTCCATACAAATCTTTCTCTATTTGGTTCAGGAAATAATCCTTTCTCTAAAAGAATCGAGGAAAAGGTGATGTCTATTTCAAATTTTATTAAAATAAAATTATACTATTCTTTTAGAACGTGCAATACCATGTTTTGGCTAAAAGTTAAGGTTTCATCTTCTTAAAATGAAACAAAAAAGGCATGAAAAAGAGAAGAAAAACATTTAGTCAAAACACACATTACTAGTTAAGTTTCAAGTGCCATTTAAGGGGCCATTTGTAATCAGTTTTAGCTCATATTTATCATTCATCACACAATAATGGTGAAATGCAGATAAAACATATATAATACATGAACAACGTTTCACAAAATTGATACAAAACTCATTCACACATATATAATAAGCATAAAACATAAAGGAGGATAAAACCCACCTTAAACTGAGATGAGGACGACAACAGCTACGAGGATGGGGACAGAGACGAGGACGGCAGAAACCAGGACGGTGGCAATAGGGAGGAAAACCAACGGAGGAGAAAACGATAAAGAGAAAAGACAAACCAAACGACGTAGTTTTTATTTTATTAAAAACGTTGAAGCCGGAGCAAACGACAACATTATCTTTCAATTTTACCGACAAAATAATGATTTTGTCGATACTTTATTGACGGAAATGCTTTTCGTTGGTACACTCTGACGCTTATTTATGTCGCAAGCACTCCTGCCTATTTTACCAACGGACATTTTCCATCCGTCGCTATATTCCGTCTGAAAAAATGTCGAGATAATTTCTCTCCACATTTACCGACGGATGTTTTATACATCGCAAAATGAAATTTTTCTGACAATGTTACAGATAGAACATGATATTCCGTCGGTAATTTTCTATCGCTAATTAGTAATTTTCTTATAATGGACCAAACTTCTCACAATGGCCACATTGAGGAATGTTTCCTTTCTTCTTCGATGACGGAACCTTTGCTAGATAGGCTCCCTCCACCATCTTTTCACTTTCTTGGTTTCTCATTGCACTTCTTTGCTCTTGAGTTTGTAAAGCATTAATTAGTTCTAACAATGTCATTTGGCTGATGTCCTTTGAGTCTTCAATAGATGAATTTTTCGCCCCATGCCTTTCAAACAAACTTATCAAGACTTTCTCTATGATCTTGTTATTTGGTAGCTCTTCTCCCATAAGTTTGAATTTATTTACTACCATCATGAGCTTATCTGAAAACTCTTGAATTGTCTCCTTTTTATTCATTCTAAGAATTTCAAAATCTCTTTTAAGATTTAAGACTTGCATTCGCCTTATCACAGCATTCCCTTGATATAGCTCCTTCAATACATCTCATGCTTCCTTAGTTATTTCACAAGCCATAATTCTTGTGAAAATCGACTCAGATACAGCAGCATGTATTTAAGATAAAGCTCTTGGCGCTTTAGCTTCTTCATCCTCGTGAACCCTAATTTGATTAAGTGTAAGATTATTGCCTAGAGAAGATACATGTCTTTCACCTTCAACCTACTGCCACAAACCGAGACCTCTCAAATGAGCTGTCATTTTGACAACTCATATATACTTGATAATTTTCATCGTTAAAATCTAGGGGTAAAAGAGATGTTGTTGAAGGAAGCCATGGAAAGAAAAGAAGTTTTGGTTAGATTCTCTCTTAATCACTCATAAGACCCTCAAGATATTTGGGGGCTTTGATACCAAGTTGAAGTTTTTTTTAAAAAAAAAAGGGAAGAATATGTCTAAGATAAGATAAGATAAAATAAAAGAATACATAACACCGGAGTTTATTATATCATCATAATAATGAACTTGGTTGTCTTATACAGACAAAATACAAAAAATTCAACAACTGTTAAATAGAAATTTCAGCTAATAAATTTTACTTATAAAATAAAATTTAAAACATTTAAAAACCTATTTTAAAAAAATTTTGACAGCTTTAATTAATAGTCAACTTGCAGCCACGTCTTAGTATGGTGTGAGGCGAGGAATGAACAAATCATTTAACAAAAACTCCTGCCCTCCAGCCGTGCTTACTGGTCGTTTTCCTTTTCTGTTTATGAAAATGATCATTCACTTTTAAGCAAACTAATCTCTGGTGAACAAGTGGCTCACAAGCAGCCTTTGACGGGGGACCCCAGAATGGCAAAAGGTCGTGCTCTTATGCAGACACATTGTACATATCTGTCGGTTTTAGAACTCTCCAAAAAGTTTATATCATTTTAATCAAGTTTATCACTTAACTCTAATTAATATCTTATTAATAACATATTTATTAACTTGCTAAATGATGATAATTTATTAATTTTTCTTTACGTATACCCAAAGATTTATCTATGATATATTTAAAATATATATTACTTTAATTTTAAATTTTTTATGGTGTTGATTCCAACAACAAAAAAAGAAAAGAGAAATTAAGAACATAGGTGAAGTGCATGCAGGATGTATTTATCTCGCTACATGTCAAGACCAGGATATGGTTATAACTATAGAATCGTTATAAACTATTACAATGCCAAGATGAATGCTAAAGATATAGTTAAAGTACAAATGGGAGTAGAATAAAAATTAGGTCTCATATATATTAAAATGAGAAAAAAAAAACAATGGTTTGCTAAAAATGATTCAATTTCATTGTCAGGAGAACAAGAATCTGGCTTAGGGAGGGGCAAAGACAACTTGGTTTAATGTTCTCATGATCGATCAGTGCTCAATGTAAAGAGCTATCCGCTACATTCTTTCCAATATCTGGCGGGAAGTCCATGCATTGGCACTGGGAATGGTCTATATTGAACCCCACTTTCAGATCCTACCACTTCCCATCTGCAACCATAATGGTAACAAAGTTGATAGAATCAGAGATTTATTAACCGAAACAGACATTTCTTCTTTGTATGAATTTTAACAGTACCTGAACTTGGTCACCAAATGGTGGATCATAACAAGCATCTGCAGCTTGGCAAGTTCATTACCTGGACAGGCATGAACTCCACTGCCAAATGGCATAAACGTATTGGGTTTTGGCGCAACCTACAGGATTGAAAAGGAGCAAGCTTGACTTTTGTAGACTACAAATCGCGAGAAGTATATATCATCATTACCACTACGTATCTAACACGTACAGAAGATGCTTTAGAGCCAATAATGTTGACTCTTACCTCAAATCTGGAGGGATCAAATCTTTGAGGATCACTAAAATATTCTGGACTGTGATGAATGTTCATGAACAAAGGCATTACCTTCCATCCTTTCGGAATCACGTAATCTGTCACATAATTCTGTCAGTCATGTTCTCAAAATACTAATAATTTGTATGTACGACTTCCAACATTGTGTTCCATTTCAAAATGATGCAATTCAACTCTAATTAAAAATTAAACACGTTAAGTTAATTCTCTTAATTACCTTTGTACTCCACATCAGCCACTGCTTCCCTGAACGTGAAAGATATGATGCTTGCCATTCTCAAACTCTCCATCACAACCTGACAGTCCGTAGTATTTCATTTGTCGGCAATTCGTGCAATAACATTGCAACAGGTAAAAGAAAATACACTAACTCTTAAACCACTAGTCTTTGGACCAATTCCAGCTACTAAATTGCATACCTTGCAAGTAAATGGCATGTTTCTAGTCTGGCTCCAAGTTACTGGCTGACTACCCTCAGCATTCAGTTCGTAAATCACCTTCTGTTCAGCCTGATCAAAAGTGTCAAATTAACTCTTAATGATAACATTAAATGCAACCGATTTGAGGACAAAGACAGTACTGTAGAAAAAAAAGATTAGTATTAATATTCTAGACACTGGTTGGTTCTAGATATCTTAACCTTGACAGCCTTTAGAAGTTTCCGGTTGTCGTGGAGATACTTAACAATCCATGTCATGACACTTGCTGTGGTGTCCTGAGCAGCGAAAAGCACTCCTATAATGTTGTCGGCGATTTGTTCATCTGTCAAGACTTCTCCTTTCTCATTTTTTGAGTTTAGTAGACAACCCAACAGATCCTTTTCAAGTAGTTTCTTCTCTTTCCGTTCACAAATGATATTGCTAAGTATATTCCTAAGTCTCTTTCTTGCCTGAAGGCTCATAAGAGAAAACGTTAGGGATGGAATAAAGTATTAACATTTATGTGCCCGTTAATCCATTCAATACAATTCAATAATTAATTATCGTACTCACCATTAGTGCTCTTCTGTAAGGTGTTCCTGGTAGTCTGGTTGGAAAGGAATTGTATCCTTTATCGACGATGATGTAGTTTCTTTTCAACTCTTCCTTGTAATGAGCTTCCAAATGACCGAAGATTGCCAAAACACCCACTTCAAATGAAAACTGAAATCAGAAAGGTGAAGCAAAGAATTATTGAGGCTATCGGTGGATTGTGGTATAACTTTTTATAAGAAGAACATAGTATAAACAGAACTGCTTTGGCTGCTGCTTCTTTTTTTTTTCCCCCTTTAAAAAGAGGAATACAAAACAGAAAGCTGTAGGGGCCTTGGCAGAAGAAAGGTGGAAAAGTAGTATTAAAATATTGATCAATCATTTCTATTCGGGGATCGACCACATTGAATTAAACAAATAACCAACCTTTTTCAGTTCTTGAAAGGTGTTCACAACACTCTCATTTTGCCAACAGTTTAAGGTGGAGGCAGCCATGGAGGAAATATCAGCAGCAAGGTTTCGAATAGCATCAAGAGAGAACGAACCCTGTACGAGCTTCCTTAGACGTAAATGGTATTCTCCTTGGTGAAAAAATAAAGCTGAAGGGCCAATCAGTTGTTCCTTGCTCTTTGGATACGTTGGCTTAAACAAATGAGCTTGTGTAACCAACACAAAACGAGCAGCTTCAGGGCTACCAAGCATAACGCAAGGGCAACCCAAAATATGGGTCTTGAAGATTTCCCCATACCTACACCACCATGAACAAGACATTCAATTCCAAGCACAGAAAAGGCAAAGCCATTTGTAGAAAGGAAAAAAGGTGATTTGAAATTAGTTATAAAACCTCTTCTGTTTGGAGGCAAAGAAAATATTTGGATCCTGAGAGTAGAGTTGAAGAGTCTCTCCAATATAAGGCCAACCCAACGAACCAGGAGGAAGTTTAATTCCTTTATACAATCCTTTGCTGTTTCTTCTTTTGAACATATATGACAGGAAACTGAAGAAGAAGACCAGAACGTATACAATAATGTAAGTCATCTCTGTCCCTATCCCCTTTCCCTGCCTCTCACTCCTTACGACAACTAAAGTCGCTGTAGTGAAATGCAGGGATTTAGCTTTGCTCGGTCTTGTGATCAGAAGATAGGGATGGCCTTTATTTATATAGGATTCTGAAGAATAATGACAGGGAAAAGCATATAGTTAGTAAAAATAATTAATATTACGGGCATCGACCATTTGTAGTTATTTTAATTATAAACTTAGTTCTTAATTTCTCAATTGTACTTATATTTATTCCGCTTCCTAGTTATCACATGTATTCTACTGAAGAACAAAGTATTCTTATTAATGACTGGCCTTAACATTTGAACAAGTGTGTTCTACAAAAGAAGCAAAAAGCATAACTTTCTTCTTCGTATGGTTGTCCCTTCTGGTCAACCTGTGGGCTTGCATTTCGACCACAAATCCAACCATGGCATCTTTTGTAGATTGGATGGTATTGAAAAAGAAAAATTGCTTTCCTTTTGTCATGATAGATAGTTATTTATACCCTATATCTACTCTATAAATATTGAATGCATAAGGTGATGTACTAGCAAAACTCGGCTAATTTTTAAAGGAGGCGAATTTAAAGACCCACTAAGAGTTCTTGTCATTGGCACTGCTGATACAATTTCACGCTCTGAAATTTCAAATCCCAGATAGGCAAGGGTGTGTTGTGCTTCAATAGTTTATTTGTCTTAATTCTCTTCTAGCCTTTTACATTATGGCATAAATATTTAAAAATTTGAAAGTGTTGACAAACAACAAGAAATGTGAAAAGTAATTAACTATGTTCTCTAAGACATGGTGAACATAAATATATATAACACTAAAATTAGATTAACTTTAAATTTCAATTAAGATAAGAGAAATTCAAATAACTTAAAGAGAAAAATGTTTTAATTTATTATTCTAAATTTTTAATTTTAAAACAAAAGATAAATTTGATTTTCTATTTTATTATCGTAAGTACATATTATTATGGAAGGTTAACTCAAAATTAAAAGATAATTGTTGAAAATTATTTTTAGAAATTAATTTTAACAATTTCAATTTGCAATTCTTAAGTCGACCTTCTCAATTAATTTGTATCACTTGATTAAAACTATTAAACAAGAATTAGTTTCAAACTGATTAGAACATGATTTAACTAATACCAGCATTTCTCTTTTGCCTCTTGTGAAGGCTGTAAAATGCAGTATAGAACAATTATTGTTACTAACTATAATCATAATAAGCAACATTTTCTAATACATCAATTGTATATACACTAATTGTGAGAAAGCCAAACCAAAATGGTCACATCGGATAATCTCCAGATTAAAAGCTAGAGAAAACAGTCGGTGACGGCCCCAAACATTGGACTTTCTAGGAACTGATCGAAGGAAAAAACCCCCGACGATCGATATTTTTGCTTGGTAGTTGCGAGAAGGTGATCGAATGCCACCGTCCAAAAATGTACATGCGTGAACTAGAAATAACTAGATTTTCCTCTCAAAGTCTTTATCAATGGAAGTTAGATGAAAACAAAAGGGATCACAGTGCTTAAAACTGCCTTAGTGTGGAAAATCAGCATGTGCTCCTTTCTTATGTTGCAATTTTCTACTCAATTGGGGACATAGTACAGACTTACCGTCGGGACAAACAAATCATGTACAACAGTTGTTACAGAAGTAGTGCACGTGGTTAATACCTACCCTTTGGCTCTCTCTTAAATGTTGAACTCTAACATTAGGAGCTCTCACCCTCTGTATCTTCGGGATTGGTGGAGGATGTAAATCGCGAGATGTACCTCAATTGATCAAAAATTTGAGCTTACTCACTAATCTCACCATACAAGGAGCCCAAATCTTAAAGATTGCCTCTCTCTTATCCACAAGCACGTGAATTTCTCGAATTTACTACACGGTAATTAGATTCACAAATTAAATCATTAATTATAAAAAATTGTTATTTTTTATAATTAAATGATTGTCACTTTAATGTCTTTAATGACCTAAGAAACCGAGCTTAAAGAAAAGGGAGTAGCGGCTGGAGTGGAATCCAGCTCAGTGTCGGAAGATTCTTAAGATCTCTGACCTTCCACCTCAGATTTCCACATCTTTTCTTTCAACCTTATTGTTCCATATATTTATGTGGTCCCACTCTTATCATATTTTACGGATTATAAGTTTTGCCGACGTGGACGTCTCTCCAGTACCGGGCCGACTCTTTATATGTAACCGTTCCCACATAATCAGCCCCATCATTGTTTTCAGTCCAAGTCGCTATAATGACAGCTGGATTTGACACTTGGTGCGATCCTTATGGTTCATTTCCACAACAACCAGATACGTTATGCCCCACACTGCTTCTTCCCATGCTTTTTCTGCCAATTTCATTGGTTACACGTGTATGAGATTCCTTTTTTTGAAATTTTTTCACCTAAGTTGTTCCCTCCAACATGATTTTAAGAAGATAAAAAACAAAGTGACTTTGAATTTTTACCTTATTTTTTGTCGAGAAGGAAACTATTGTTTCAGTCAAAAAATATATATAAGGGACCAATTCAATACATAAGATTCTTTGTTTTACGGAAAGTCTTCAATTATATGTAATTTTTTCTTTAAATTTTACAAAAAAGTTTATATATATATATATAAATCAATTGTGTCGGGCTAAATTGCCAAATCTCGGTGATGTTAGTAAGCTAAAGAGAAGGCAAGAAAAGATAACGGTGTAAGGGGAATCTCCCATCTTTTTGGAGGCATCCCAATCCTTTTGGAGGACCATTTCCAATTAACAAGCGCACCATTCACAAAGTTTGCCTTAAGCAAAGCAAATTCGATTCCCTTGATGCTCGTACATATGGTATTGTCAACTTCGAAATTGCAGTGTGAAAAAGGAATTCATCACCCGAAGCAAGAAAAGATAAATAATACATCACGTTTAGTGCCCACTTGACGTTCTTCTCACGTTTAAGGCTACCAATCAAGATTCAAGACTACCAATCACGTTTAGTGCCCACCCGAATCAAGATTCAAGACTACCAATCTGGTTCAGGTTATTAATTAATTGAGATCACTACATGATAGAAATTACATAAGGATATATTGTGTTGGTAAGTTAGGTAATTTCAAGTGAAACAAAAAAGATCCTTTGTAGATAGTGATTGCAGTTAGAAGAGCAATGCTAGAATTAATATTACACATTAACTTTTATCATAATAGGAACCGAAGAACCAATAATTCATGTTAGATCCATATAGGGTCTAATGGGAACACAGCTATCGCAATTAACCTAAGCTAAGTCTACTAATGACTATTTGTCTATTAATTGCTAGAGTCCATAATAGCTGCACGAGGCCACTTAGTCAAATTGGATTTTCTATTTTCAAATATAAATTTTGTTTTAAATTTAATATTATTGTCTGTTTCAATTCTTCAACTATTAAATCTCATAATTCAATTATTGAATTTTAATAATCACGCTCTATAAAGATTTATGATATAGTTCTTAATAAAAATCCTACATGTCATCAACCTAATTTAAAATGGACATATATAGAATAAAAACGATACGTATGGTTAACTTAAATGCCATGCAATATTTTTGTTAAAGATATTAGTGAAAGTCTTAGTATAAAGTAAAAAAAAAAAA
>JANQAP020000158.1:4809085-4827905 GCA_026874005.2 Erythroxylum coriaceum
GGACCATGTGCAACCCAAAATCGTATGAAGGTATCTGCAATTTGTCACACAGGAGCAGTCGTGAAAATAGATCTGAGATCTACTAACATGTTCCTTCATTGACCTTAAAAAACAATATGTAGCATGATGTATTGTCGTACATGCAGAAGCAGCCTCGAGAACAAGCTTTTAAAACAAGAAGAAACTCATACAGCTTCCACTTCCGTGTAACTTTTTCACCCTTCAGTTTCGAGCGACATGGTACCTGAGATGCCTTGCCTCTAATTAGCCATACAAGTTCCCAGGAGAGTTCAGTTCAGTGCACAATTAGTTCTCAGAATATCGAAAAGTCCCTCCTAGGCTTAGGCAGGGTTATGGCCTCAACTGAAGCTTGGATATTAAATAACAATATAAAGAAAACAAACAACTTGCAATACTGCAGCCTTAGTTTGTTTACATGCTTAGAATATATGCTGAAGTTGGTAGCTACCTCGAATACGTTGTATAGATTAAGATTCCAAAGTATACTTTTATGCATTAGTATATTGAAGTCATATTTAAAGTTGAATTTTATTATATAAACTTGTTATATTAATTGATTTAATTTTGATTGTGAATACTAAAAATTTTCATCTAATTTTAATACTTATAAAGTGAAAGAGAAAAGGGTTGTTTTGCCTATAAAGCTATGTGGTACTAATACACGTTGATCATCCTAAAAATGTCAATAAAGTGATATACACTATACAAAAAGACGTGTCAAGAAATGTCAACAAAGTGGAATTGATCAGTAGACTAAACGAAGCATCCCAATGCATCTCTTTTTCATCCTTTTTAAGCTTTCGAAAAAACGTAGTTTCATTGCAAGGTCCGGTTCTTGCTGTTAAGCATAACGTAAAAAGCACATACTTCCTTTCATTTCATTCACTAAAAGCCTCTTCGCTTGGACGATCCGTATCCACTTTTGGATCCACTTTCACTCCCTTATAAGACAGACGTATCCTTCATTCAGTCATACCTACACATCGCACGTGAATTTCCAACTCACGTGCGATATTGCACTGGAAAGGACAAAAGGCTTTAAGCCTGGAACCCATGTTATGTCAAAGCCTAGGGTTAGGGTTTGTAACCTTTTGTTCTTCAAATGAGACGAAATCATTGCACGACAAAGATATTCTAAGAATACTGTAATTCCTTCCTTTTAAAATACTATTTCTCTCCCAAAAAAGGACTTTAAATACACCTTTTCTCTTTACTGGCTTTATCTCCCTCTGTCATTCCCAGTTTCACTGTGTTCAGACATTAAATAACCGTAGGCAACTAAGAGCCAAGACAACGAAAACCACTCAGTCAAACTTTTTTGTTTATGCGGAACTTTACTCGTATAGGGATGTCGGATGATGGGACAAAGGCAGAGTCGTAGAAGAGACGTGTTTTTTAGCAAATATAGGTTGTTTGTTTAAGGTATAGCGACCAGTCAAAACTGTTCTTTCTTTCTTTCTTCTTCTTCTTCTTCTCTTTACCTGGAGGATGAGAAAGGGAAAAGCTTGGAATTAGGAAAAAGAGTGGAGGGATCCAAAGAAGGGTTTTGAAGAAGTTGTTCAGATACTTAAAAGTAGGAAAAGGCAAAGGTTTCCGGTCCTGTAGAAGTGTAGAAGCCTTGAGAGGAACATTTCAACCGCATCCTTAGTCAGTTTCTTTTATATTTCGCTTTCATCGAACAACTCGCTCCTTCTGTTTTTTTGTCTGTTCTTTCTCGGTTTTACTTGTAAAATTAGTACATTGGTCTGAAATTCCTGTTTCTGCTATTTCACTTGACAGTTTATAGAAACGAGAAATGGAGATTTTAACCTTCATCACTCCAGAAATGATAACCTTCTTTTTCGAATCATAATATACCTTTTGGACAATAATATAGATAATGATAGGCTGAAGGAGTTAATGCCGCTTTGCTAGTTAGTCATTAGATCTCGAGAAACGGATTATCATATAACCAGCTGTCTTTTAAATATTTCAAAAAAATAAGAAAGAAAGAATTTGCTGTATTTCAGTTTCTGCAAATGCCTTCAAGTTTAAAAGGAGTGATCAGAGAAAGCGCTAGTGATTAACAATGGACAAGTTTGAAACTTCTTTAGATGTTTTGTCTAAAATACTAAAAGGAAGCTATCTATATACCATAAGAAGTCTCTCGCTCATGTTATAGCAACTGATTAGATTCGTTAGACAGAACTGAGTACAGAGTTTGCAGGCGTAAAAAATGAGAAAATAACTAAGAAGGTGAGGAGAAGAATGAGAAATCGGCCGAAAGAGTTTGAATAAATTTTCTCCAAAACAAATGATGAGACATTGAGACATTTCCACAGAAAGATGGAGTTCATGATCTTTAGTCAAGCTTTGATGTTTAGTCTTCACTGATCACTCTAACCAGAAGCCACCTCCATTAATGGCTATGGGAAACGAGATAATACCTGAGGTAAAGTTATATATACAGTCACAAACATCCACACGCACGCACATACGACATGCTTCATTAACAATATCATCTCGTACTCTCAGGACTCCGAGAACATGACAAATCGAACAAGAAAATAATAGAAAGATGAGGAAAAAGAAAAGAACAAAAACCTCATGTATCAGACTTGATAAAATTCTGAAAACTAACATGCCGAAGGAGGCATGAGATTCAACCCTAAGTCATCTTTCTCCAACACCAAACGAGCCTTACTAGTCTCCAAATTTCCTGGATTAGAAGAATATTCTGAGTGCAATCTTTTCTTGGATAGTAAAGGGACTCCAAATAACTTTGTCTTACAGCCATTTCCAGTGCTGGGTTCTTCAAGAATGGTCAACGATCTTTGTGAAGTGCAACTTGGAGAGTTCAAGACGCTAATTTGAGGAACTTGCTTAGGGTTAGTGGCAGTGTGATGATATCCAAGAAGATGGTTGGTAGGTTTTTGTATAAGTGAACCATTAGTGGCTATAGGATTGGCAATTGATTGTGGACCGCAAAGAAGCAAAGAAGAAGAATAGTTATTGCTAGGAACAACGGGCTTGACATGATTTTGGACAAAGTAGATAATATCGTTATAAAGCTTTTTCATGTGTGCAAGTTCAGACATAAGCATGTTGTTGCTTCTTCTCAGTCTCTCGTTGTCCTCCGATAAAGCAGTGACAGAGTTGTTATATCCACCAACTCCGATTACTGAGGCATTGGGACCTCCTCTTCGAGGCGACGACAGTGGTGGCGAGTCACACCAGTTGTTGTTAGCCTGCTCGTCTGATTCTGATGGTGAGATGCTGATTCTGTTTGAAAATGGAAAAAAGCTAGGTCCATTAACACCAATATGAGAATGTGGATGGTGATGGTGGTGGTGATTGATTGCTACTTGTGGGTGAGCTGTTTTTCTTCTGTGTATTTCACACAACAAGTGCTTCTCTCCCTTCTTGAAGAATTCGTTAGCAAACTCCCACCTATCAGGCACAATCTTCCTGAAACCCTAATTTTTGGAATACAACAAAGAAACCCAGATCAGCATAAACATAACAGACAAACCCGAAACTGAAAGACACAAACTTTGAAAGAAAGAAAGGAACTTAATAGGGTTGGTGAAAGATGTATACATAGGTGTTCAGTTGTCTGACGAAGCTAGAGAAGTTGTTATGTTTGAAGTAGTTGGGAAGGAGATCGCGAGCAAACTCAGGTGGCCGCCAAACGACGAAGGTGGTGTCATCTTCACCCCAAGAAACTATGTGGTCAGTGGTGGGATCATCCACCAATTGGTAAGTTTTAGTGAGGAATGGAGCTGGAACTGACTTGTGGGAGTCTAGTGAGAGCAATATTCCTTCACAGTTGTCAAGCATAAGAGCCATTAAACTAGAGAACTAAGCAAGTTTTGAGAAACAGAGAGAGAGGGAGAGAGGGAGGGGGAGAGAGAGAGAGAGAGCTTATGGGTTCGATGTAGGTAAGTGTGTGAGTGCGGTAACGTGAATCTTCGGGTGTGGCTTGCTGGATAAAAATGTGGAGGAGGAGGGGGGACTGTGTGACACTGTGTACTATTAAGTTGATTTTTTTTCTTTTTTCAGTTATTTATTATTATTATTATTTTAATCTTTGTAGTGATTTGATATTATATAGTTTTGTTTACCTCCTCGGTTACGTAGTGAGAGAGAATATGTGTCTGTATGTCTAGGACTGTGAAATAAGGGCCTTTCAAGACAAACCCGTGAACTCTTTCTCACACAAACACACACACTCTCTCTCTGACATTGATCCCGCCCACACCCACTTAAAATCATGCACAAGAGGGAGGTGCAGGCTTTCTTTTGAGAATTGACACTGACACCCTCCTTTGCCTACACTCGAAGTACATTACTATATACCATATATTCCATACAAGTCTAGCTAAGAAATGTTCCTCTTATAGATGCTTAGATAATTTGGTGCGGAATCCAGATTATTATACGAGGCTTTCACTTCCAACCTCCTCAACTTGTTACTCCTGACTAACGACGTTGTTGTCCATATCACTTGCATGAAAACAACATGAAGGTAGTTGGATATGACATGAAAATAAAGATTCTGTGTTCTAGACACACTAATTAATTGATCTACGGGCTCTTGATGTTTGGGTTTATACACTAAGTATCATTATATATATATATTTCTAAATGTAGATGAGAAACAACAAGAGTGTTACTTATTGTTGTCTTGTTGTTTCAACTTGGTTTTTGAACTGGGACGTACTATCTTGTATTATCTAATAATAGGAGTTCGTGTCAAAAGGGGGCATTGTGGTCATAAACCTTGGTATGAGAAAACGGAGGAGGCTTCACTTCTCGTCAAACGAGTGTCGTCTTTCCATTTTGTAGCTTTCCTCTTGCTATTTAATATCGCCAACCCAACACAATCTTCTCCAGTTTCGAGTCCCTATCATTTTCTATTACTATAGCAGATATATGGTAAAGGATACATCGAACAACGTGATGGGGTCTTAAGCCTGTTTCTAGGTGACGGCATTTCTTCTACTTCTTCTTCCCTTTTCTTCTCTTCTTTCACAAGTCTCCCTCTTTTACCCGCATAATATTCCAAACTTCAATACCAATATCATATATATTGATATTCACATGCTCTCTGGCTTCTACTACCTTTACTGACTAATAATTATCTCCATCCTCTATACAGGTCGTTTTAGCCTCTGCTTTGAGCCTCCAACTTTGGCTCTTTCTCGGCTCGACTTCTTTCACAGCTGACGTGTCTCAGGTGATTGAATTATTGGCTCCAAAAGTTTCCATGAAAACTGAAAAAACTACAGCTTTTCTTCTCACTCACTTTTCTTACAAGGGCCCAAGAAAATTTTGCTTCCATACAAAACACATTCAGTATCTCTATCCCGTTTTCATGGTCTCCTCTCAACACAGGTTAACAGTAGCCTTATGATCTTTTTTTTTTCTTATCTAAAGCAAAACATAAAAGGACAACATTGAGGATTGTTTGTGCCTAGCTCTAATGCTAGAAGTGTCAAACTCAAACCTGGGGCAAATTGAAGTGCACGAAACCCATTCCGCACTATTAATGAGTACATATATATCTAGGGGTCATGTAAAGTTTCATGAATAAGATTATAAGAGGATTCGTTCTGCAACTAGAGAGGGCAGCGCAACTAATGTAGGGTCGAAATCAGGTTCTCTGCAACGTCGAACAACAGTAACATCATTACTAATTATTTCACTTTGATACTTCAACTGACTGTTTATATCATGTCTATGATTCTCATTATTGGAAAAACAAAGTTGCACCGTCTAGTTCCCCACACCCACATGATTATTCCTTCCATTTTGAAAAGGAAAAAACCAATTTCCTTATCAAACTCAAGAAAGAAAAAGAAAAAGAAAATGCCGTTTTGATCAGTTAGTCGTGTTCCAACCAAATCTATCCCCATCCTTAAACCGTGTAAAGGGACCATACATATGTTCTTTATCGTCTGATGATTATCCAATAATGGAACATTTCAATCGATAAGCTTGCTAAGTAAGTGACCGTATTTGCAGAACAACGTCCTTGGATGACTGTAACTGGTCAGAAAGACAGTAAAGAGTGTCCAATGCATGAGTTTGCAGGTTACGTACTGTTCTGGAAGAATTGTTGCGTCGAGTACATGTACAAGTTAAATTCATTAATGAACTGCTATATTTATGTTTAAAGAAATCTGTCACATGATGTCATTACATGTAAATTTTTGTAGAATTCCAAACTTAATTTACTATTTCAGCACCAAAAAAAGATGCATGTGACATTTATGATTAATCTCTTTCTGTGGATAGCAAAGAACCTGGAAATAAAGGAGCATTGTCAGATTCCTGCATTGATGTTCAATTATAACGGGAAATGCTCTCCTACGATAAGAAGCATCTTCTTAAATTTCCCTACTCTATCTCTCTCTCACACGCACTCTCATTTTCTTAATTCCCAAGTTCAATTCGCCTACCCTTCTGTACTCTGCAAGAATTCAGCGCCTAACTTGGACTCTGTCTTTGTAATTTTCACGGTTCTACGTATGCTTTTCTCGTGATTCTTGGTGTTGTATTCTTCTTTAACAGTATAAATTATTGTCACACATCCACTCCATCCATCTTTTCATGTTACATGCATATTTCTGGGAAGTTTTCCCGTATAACTCCTTTCCAAGCTCCCCAACTTGAACCTAGTTAGATGTACATCAAGTGGTCCAACACCTTTCGTTAGTTAAGACTGACAAAATCATTTTATCTGTATAATTATTGGTCCAACTCAGATTTTTAATACTTGAGTATTGTAATTAAGGGATTATCATTATTTATTTGATTGTCCATTACGAACCACTTGATGGGTGTGGGTCCAACAATCATACGAAAGGACCCCTTGCATTGATGGAGGAGAGCAGTTTATGGGTAATAATAGGTAACAAATGCATGACTAGTTAATGAGTAAGAAGGTAAATTTCATGACTAAAGAAGCAATCTTTCGGCTAATTTTACGAGTTCGTATTGTATGGTCCACAAGATAAAGAAATCTATAAAAACAAAGTCTGATCTTTCTCTCTCAAGTTGTCAGCAACTAAGTCAGATCCTACTGAACCCACCACCACCATGACTAGCAAAATCAGTCCAACCCCCACAAATAACACTTAATCTCTAACATGTTGAACAAGAGCCAAGAAGATTCTATTCCAACTTCTAAAACACAGTGAAAGTGAACCCCACGACCACCCATCCTCTCATTTCTCACATGACAACGTCGAATACAGCTTTCGAATATACATTATACAATTCGCAGTTAACAATAAACAAAAACACAATGGTCAGTATTAGATAATCTATAATGAGAATTTCAAGGAAAGACAGCTTAAAACACAGAGAGAAAACGAATTAAAAAGACCCGTGTATTTAAAATTGGTTAACAAATAAACAAACTATCCCCTCTCTCTCTCTCTCTCTCTCTCTTTGAGGTGAAAGAATCAAAATCTGTGTTCTATACGACAAGCTACAAGGTCTTTCCTGTCGCTGCTGTCACTCTCTCTTGTCTGATTCTTTTGAAACCTCCCTTACACTGAGGGAACACAACCATGTAGTTCCCCTATTGAACATAAAATATATTTGCGGCATGCATGCACAAAGAGCATCTCACTCTCTCTCAAAATTGCATCTTTAACAAATATTATATTAGTGTAATGTGTTGCAACAGAGATACTAAAGAAATTTGAAGAAAGTGCTTGCGCTGTTTAGGGTAATTTTATGTGAAATTGATTTAAGATTAATACTTTTTAATGAGTAAAACTTAAATAATAGATTTCTTATTTATAATAATGTTTTAACACCTACACTATCTATTTACATTCACAAAATCAATATTAAGACGAATTTAAATACAAATTGGATTGGAATAGAATACAACATTACTCGTAAAATTATGTATATCAATCTTAAACACAAACTAATTGATAAAAATCTAAAAATCCAGAAATTATTCTAACAATATGTGTTATGGGTCACGAGGGATATGGATCCCACGAGGAAATGGCTGGATATTAATGGACAGGACGAGATACTCGTTTCTCGCTGAAACAAATGTAGACAAATTGGGGTTTGTCCTTTCTTTAATGATGCAAACGGACATCTGTGTCCTTCCAAAACGATTCATCATCTGTCTCAGGTCCTGCTGTTGCTGGGATCTTACAGTGTAGAAGAAGAAGAGGTACTTTTGGTCTAATAATGTACACAAAAATGCTATTTCTTTTCCTCCAAGTCGCACTTTTTCCCCATTAAATTCAATCACGTCATAAACAGTTTAACTTCTTATTACATGGTCTCATCACGAAAAGATTGTAAAATTCTGATCCATCATTTTGTTATAGTTTGGAATTTAAAGTTAAAGAAAAAGCCTCGTACTCAGTGATTCCCACAATTGTTTTCAAGTTGGACGTACTCTTTGTTATTATAGCCTGACACTGCGTCATTTCCTCGTTTATTATAGTTTGAGCAAAGTATTTATTTATCTTATACGTGCATTCTATCACTTCGGAAAGAAATGGCTGGAAAGAATTCTCTTACTTAAAAGCAGATGAGTTAATTTAGTGTATTGATGCGACCATGAAAAGATCGAAGTCTTAAAAGAATTGACTATGTATGGTTTGAACTCCTCTTCAGCAAATGGAACCCATTCAATTTTGGGAAACGTAGAAGCCGAAAATGCTCGACAATTCGAAATTTCAGTGCACTGGGAACATTTATTGTGTTCCCTTTCTTAAAGTTTTCCTTTCTTGGAATTCTAAATTCTCTTACAAATAGCTATTTGGCGATGATTTTCCTATTAATTGTTACAACATTTTATTTCAGATTTACAAATATTCTGGGATGATTTTTATTTTTTTCCTCAATATAATTATGATGTTGTATCCACCACAAATACTGTTGACCTTATATATTGCATATAATATTACTTTATACATGGATGGGGCACATGATTTCGTGTTCTTATCAAGTACTACTTGATTTTTAGTATAACTAAAGCCATCACTCGTAAGGGAATGATATTGCATTATAAAATGCCATATCACTTCACTACAACTACGTGATCTTAAGAATGCAAAAATATCTGTTCATATTCTTTCATCAATGGATGCACGATAGAGAATTGATCACAAGAAACTTCTGCCAACTGCCCATGTCTCTTAATTACTGGTTTAAAGGATTTGCAACATCCAAGATCCTTCCCTTTTCTTCTGAAATCTTTATAGACAAGAAACTGAGAGGTAATTATAT
The DNA here is from genome assembly GCA_026874005.2 of Erythroxylum coriaceum. Lineage (NCBI taxonomy): Eukaryota > Viridiplantae > Streptophyta > Magnoliopsida > Malpighiales > Erythroxylaceae > Erythroxylum > Erythroxylum coriaceum. The sequence goes on from JANQAP020000158.1 coordinate 4,818,362, forward strand.
GATTGTTCCTCACCAACTGTTTAAGACTTATCTTTCTTATCATCATCTTGTAGCTAACTTGTTATTACCAAAATTAAATGTGTTGCCTTGATGGGAAAAGGGACTGTTTAAGACCCAGCCTGTAAGCATCCTAAGAAAAGCCAGATGACCAGATAGATGTATCTACATGTGTGCGAAACCTAAGACGCAAAAGAGACACAATTCTATTACATATTGGATGCAGGATGCATGAATTTCGGTTGCTATATATTGCAATTATTAGCAAACAATATGATGCGTGGTCCATAAATTCCGTAACTCCAAGGAAATGCTTTGTCTCATAGAAACTTATAAAGCCGTGTCACATGTTATTCCATTCCCTGGAACACAAGTCGTATTCAAAGGGATCTACAAATATTTGAACTTTAAAGCAATCATGCAAGGTTTAAGATGGTTACTTTGATATTAAATTATACTATGAACAAAATCAACAAACACATTGACCCAAATGGAGTAAAGAAAGATGCTTTAAATTGATTGATTGGATATAGTGAGGAATCTGCAAACTTAATCAAAATAATCTTAGAAAATGTAGATTTGATTTCCATGCAAAAGCTCTTTTCCTTAGAAGAAAAAAAGATTTTTAAAAGCAGCTTCTTTTCAAAACAGTCTCTTTAATAGGACGTAGGTCCAAAAGGGTTTCTACATTTTGAAAGAAAAACTTTGTTAGACTTGCATGGCGTACGATAGTTTACTAATTAATAAAAGCAAGCTAATTTTAACACGCTTTAGAGTTACATCAAAAGCAGAGAACAAGAATAGATGTTTTTACTTATCTTTCTTTCCTTTCCTTCTTCTTTCCTATCCATTCTTTTCAATTCTGCTTTGCTCTCTCTCTTTCTCTCTTTTTTTTTCCGTCTTTGTTAAAGGAGTTGATTTCAACTTCTACACGAAAAAGATGGTATCAAATATAAATAAACCAGAGAAACTTCGTCATGTACAAAGGGTAATAGATTGGTCACATAAAAGGTATATACTATACAACATGCAAGTATCTATCACAGACACAAAAGCGATCGATGATCAACTTGGTGGTGATATGGTACCAGACCCTAGGAATTCCACTAATGACATGCTTTTAGTCGGTGCTATCGATGATCATCAGCATCATGTCTAAAAGAAATGGGACCGAAATTAAGTTGTATTTTTTTCATGTTTAGGAGGAAAATAATAAGATCTATGTAAGACATAAACATCATCAACCGAAAAAGCATTCAGACACCTAATGTCAAAAAAGACACAGGAGAAGAAGAAGAAGAATGGGTGAGAAGAGGGGAACATAAAGGCTGTTGGATCACATGCACATCACATTCTCTTTTTCTCTTACTCACTTCTCTTCTTTTTATACTGTGTCTGATGAGCGTTAAAGAGAACAAAAGTTATTTAACTCTAGATGTTCTTTTTTTTTTTTCCCCCCTAAAAGAAAGAAGAGCAAGACAGGTCCCACACGATTTCAAGGCTGCTGCTACTGCTGCTACTACTCCTCAATCCAAGGGATTCCTTTGCTATGATCAAAAGCCTCAATTGGGTCCCTCCATCATCTTCACCATCATTTCATGCATATATATGAAGACCCCACGTTCTTACGTTCATTTACTCACAATCACAAAGCAGCTATAGGCCTTATTAAATTGATTTTTTTTTGGTTTTTCATTTCACTCATCATGACAACCAATAATTCATGATATGAAAATGGCAGTCTGGTCTCCTCGAAAACCAGTGAAAGTTTTTACCCTAATTGATTCAATGACGACCGATTCCTTATTTCCTGGGGAAATGCAGAGACCTTCAAATCATTTGCAATGTTGGGATGATCCGGGCTGTTCAGTTTTCACTTAAATATTTAGTTAACTCTTACATTTTTGTAGCAAAGGAATTAAAGAGGAAAGATATTCCTTATATTCCATCGGTATAATCATATTGGTATTATTGCCACCTAATAATCCACTATGAAAACCCTTTTAGGCTGGTCAATCATGTCAAGCAAAAAGCTTCATGAATTATCTGATGTCGATTACTCAACCAGAGCACAGAATCAATGGTCCCCAATTGATCGCTAATCGAGTTTCATCCGCTCCAAGTTGTTGACTGTTAGATTCTGAGGCGCACCAGAACAGTAACTATATCTTCCTACGTTGTAATACAACGTTAAAAGTTGGAGAACAGTTATTGACATGAGATGTATGTAGCATGTCAAAAATAGAGCTACCATTGACAAATAGGAGTGGCTTAATTGATTTCAACTCTTCACTTAAGGCTCTCCTTTATAAGAGGTCTTAAGTTCAAATCATCACAAAGGAGGAGAGCGGAGAAATTTTTGTTACTGATGATTTTCTAGCCCCTTGGGTATGTTCCTTGGTCGGATCAATTGCGGACGTCTCGCTTCTAGCAGCATTGTGGGAGTTGGAACTACTAGAGAACTTGGAGCTGATGGGAACCTGATGCTGAACAAGGCCAGTGCTTAATCAGCAGCTGATCAATCAATATATGACGACTCCTTGTGTGCAGAAGTGTACAGGCTACGTAAAAACATGAGAGAACTTAGAGTTCTAGATTTACCTCCTCTAGGGCTCTTAAGGTAGGGGATTAGGAGCTTAGGATTAGTCCGGCGAAACTGAGATACCTAATATAAATAAAAAAAATAGAGCTACCATTGAATGGACTTTCTTTTTACTGAACCAACTTGCAAATATTCAAACTATTTAAGAAGTTCAATTAATTTTCAATTAGAAGAAGGGGCCAAGCAATTCCTAATTGGAATTATAAGATATCTTTTGATTGATTTTTTTACTATATTTTGATATTTTATATTGTTGAATGGATCAATTTGAAAACAATTTGATGATGATAAAATTTTCAAAATAAGAGTTATTAAAATAAATCGAATTAAAAAGTCAAAAATCAAACTGAAAAGTTAAAATATTTAAGATTTTTACCGTTAAACCGATTAAACTGATTGGATTTTTTTCACAATATTTAAAATTTGTAATTAACTTGAGTTACTTTAAACCTAAAAAATATCTTTGATATAACTATTAATAAATTTTACATCGTTATGTTTACTAAAAATTTATATTTTATGTTTGCTTATTGCAAAAGATTGTTAAATTGATAATAGAGAGATAAGATTCATGATCTACGTTAGTTTTAATATAGGAAGACTTTGTGTTAAAAATCAATTATACTTACATCATTTAATATATTTATCTTAGCGTTTAATAGGGAAAAGAATATATATTTAAATATGTTTAAAATTCATTAACATTAAGAAACAGATCGATAATTAATTACTTTTTTATTTCTTTTAAATTTCTTGTTAATACTTATATTGCTCATTACTCTATCTTAATATTAAAAATACTTTATTTATATTTCTAATAATAGTCCACATATCTTCTCCCTCTACAATAACAATGCATTAAGTTAATGTAATTTGTACACGAGAAAGAAATTAGAAATAGAACCTAAAATGGAAGAATAGCATTTCATTAACCTCCATACAGTGACCATTCATGTATGCAATCAATGTCAAAGAAGAAAGGATTTATGTACTATAACTTAATAATGTGTGTTAGTGAATATATAAAAATTAATTAAGTTGGCATTACACAATAGCTTAAACAAGAATTGAACTTGAGTCAACTATTGCTAAAATGACTAGAATTAGTCATTTGAATAGTTGATTCTTACCACTTATACATTTTCAAATTTAATCAATATGGGATACTCTAACATCTTGTATAAATTAAAGGTTAAATATATTAAAATTTCCAGAAGTTTGATTTTCTATTTTAATTTTTTATTTTAAAAATTACCTCGCACTTCTTTATAATATTCTTTAGCACACAATCTCAAATTCAAAATAATATAATTTTTAAAATTTTAAATTTCAATATAATATTATTTTGAAATTATAAATATACAAAAATCAATTTTATATGATAAATAAGTAAAATTATAGGGAGATAAATGATAAGAATCGAAGTGAAAAACAATAGACTTCATAGAAAACAGTATAATTAATTCCAAATTAAATAATTATCTTTTATTACTTGAATCCTACGTTATCAAGTTAGAGATTATTTTCCTAATGCCAACTAATTAATATGTGACAGCTACATATAAATATATTTTGCTATACAAGTATAATTGTTTCTCGTTGAGGTGATACATTTGCTATATATAAAAAAAGGGATAGCTAATTTTAAATTGTTGAACGCTTTATGAATTTTTTTTCAATTCAATGTCCAACCTTGTAGATTTTTTTATTGAATGGTCAACTTTTTAAAACTTTAACAATTCAGTTTAAAACTTTAATTTTCTTAGTAACTTATTGATTTGGCTAATGTAATCATTGTTGTTCATAATATGCAAGTGTCTATCTGAATTTTTTTTTCTTATCTACTCTAGTCTATATGTGGTCACTATTTTTTCAAGTGAACATCTAGAGGTCATAAAAATAAAGATTTTACTAACTAAATCAACAAATTATTTAAAAATAAAGATTTTACTAACTAAATCAACAAATTATTAATAAAACTAACGTTTTGAATTTAATTATTGAAAATTTAAAAGTTTGATTACTCAATTATTAAAAAACTTTAGAACTTGAACACTGTTAAAAAAAATCCCCAAAGGTTAGAAAATTTCGAATTAGTTATGCATGTAAAAAATTGTGAATCTTTCATTCCACTCTTATGGAGTTTCAATACGTCACATCTCTCCAGGTAATTTTCCCTAGTCCACCAAAAATATTCGAGCAGACAAGTCAGTTGAAAATCATGCATGTATCTGTCATGTTCAAGAGAACCAGGTAAAGGTATACAGGGTAAATCCTTATGAAGCTATCGTTGTATAGTTACAGGTACTTATATTGATTGGGGAAGAAGACATTTGACAAGTTGTGTCTGAAGGCAGACATGTAACGGAAGAGATGTGGGTATAACAAGATGCATGATTCAGTTTCACAAATGGAATAACTTTGACAGTTGGATGGATGGAGGAATATATATTGGAGTCCCAAAAAGAAAGTATATGATCGAGTCATGGACTATGGAGGGTACAATACTTGATGCAGAAAAGAAGGCAAAAAAGAGATACAAAGTGGAGGTAAGCCAACAGAGAAATGATGCCTCATTTGTCCCACAAAGTGAAAGAAGGAAAAGAGAAAGTAGAGAGAACAAAGGAAAAAATTAAAAAAAAAACAGCTTTTATGGGGGGAATAAGAAGAGGGGTTGGATGATTGAACTCTAGTAAAGAGGGACTGATCTTCCATAAGAAATTTGAATGTAAATTTCCAAAATCTAGACGTACAACACATCTGCATGGTTCTTTCTTTATGAAAAGAGAAGAGGTGGTAAGAGAGAAAAGCTGGGGAACGGAGAGAGTGGCAGGCATTGACAGGACGTGAATCGGCTAGAGATTGCGGTGGAAGTGGAGGTAGAGGTGGAATAGTAGTGTGATAATGATAATGATAGTAATAATAATAATAATAATAATAGATAGAAAGATAGATAGCAGATAGCAGATAGTTATAATCATGGGGGAAGCATATTCACTTTCCTCTTTGTCATCACTTTCTAAGGCATGATTAGAAAAAAGTTGAACAATCTGCTTCTCTCCTTTTCCTCTTCAGCTCTCCACTCTTGTCCAATACACACCCAAATAAAAAGTCTTGCTTCCCAAGACTTCTACATTGCTAAATTACTAAATTATAGGAGAAAAGTTGATGCATGCGTTGTTAATTATATGTCCTGACCTTAGGGTAATGCTCGAGGCTTGTAATGTAAGCCACCATACACCCACGTCGGAAGCAAATTTCCCCGATTTGACTGCCATTTTTTAGTTGAAATATCGTGCTTTATATGCTTCTTTAAATATAATGATCATTAAAAATATATTTTTAAATTTCATATAGGAAGTGAATATTAAAAAAGAGAGATGAAACAGAAAAGATAAATAAATTAATTTCTTAATTAAATATTTTTAAGTTATTCTCTTAAATTTAAATTTATATTATTGTCAAGTCAGTCTAAATTTAGAGTGTTTACAAATCACATTTGAATAAAAAAATTTGCAAGATATTATAATCTTTTCTATCTGTATTTTCTAGTGTTGTTTGATGCCTCCGTTATAAGATTGTAATACCCAACAACGCTTTTCTTCGAATTGTTTGTTGAACCCGTTGTAATACCCAACAATTAAAGCACCGCCGTGATATTTTTGATATTGTTGACCCCAGACTTACGTACCAGTGCACACGGGATGCGTCGACATTGAACGCTTGCGCAATGTACTTGTTGCTTGATAAGGGACTAAGTTTTATATCCCAAGAGCCTAAATGAAAAGGCCCAATAAGTGAAAACAAATCTCCCTCAGCTATTCTTAAACTTATGATGCTTCCACCGTCAAATACTAGAGTAGAGTTGTACCATTGGGCCCAAGGCTCTTCAATCTTTTAATTTCAGTGAGCATCTTAAGAGAACGATGTTGATAAATAAAGATAAATTTCCTTAACATTGCGGATTTATCAAACTAGTTATAGTGCTTTCCTATGGAGTATGAAAATCGTAAAAGAATTGATTTGGTGCAGTGAGAAACAGAAGCGAGCTTTCAGTAGTACCTGGCATGATCTGTAGTAGTTAATGCCAACAAGTTTATAAAATACAACATTTAATAGATAAAGCAGATCAATTAATAGATGGCCACAGCGAGGGTACGTGCCAAGCCAGTTCAGCGTACATTTGAATCCAACATAATTATATGGTATAGACGTGCCCACTCTCATTTTCCAACCCCAGAAGGCAGAAGCCTAATGAGGTTAGCATGTCCCTTAATGTGAGAACATCCTGGATAAAGTTTCTAAAACAGTCTAATTGGATTAGCAAGTCCATAAATTCCAGAAACATCCTGGATAAAGTTTCTATGATGAGTGAAATTAAAAACAAAAGGCAAAGGAAACACTGGACAATGGACCTAATATAAAACAAGGAATATTTGGATTCATTTCGTAAATTTTGGCTTTTTACAGAATGTACAGTTCCATTTGACTTGTGAATTATAACCTCAGACTGTATACTGATCAATTATTTCCATGTATGAAGTACTTCACTCGGACTCTAAACTAGCGACAGTGGATTATTCCACAAGATACGACAGAACTTCAGCATTAGCTCCAAAATAAAACCAAGAAAATGTTATACAAAAAGAATTCCACCTTATCATTTTTCAACTTTATTTCACTTCTCTCCACCCATCAGTTAGAATGAGTCTCACACTCAGATCCGAAACATCAACCACAATTAAAACCATGCGTTTCTAGATCTTAAGGATTCCTGAGGCAAATGCAAACTATAACACAACAAAGTTAGTAAATAATGTCATATGCTAGGACTTTTTCTTTCCAAGTTGATCACAAGAATTCCAAGAATGCAAGATAACAAAACAAATCTCAACAATAATAAAACAAAAGAAACAATTAGCGTAGAAGCAACCAGCAAAACCACCAAAATGACATGAACAAATGCACATACTTTTAGCATAAGACTAGAGCTGTCACATATTTTATATTACATATAGACTTCCATGCCAAAATACTTTAAGGATCGACACACAGGACAAAAGCTAACCTTACTTTCACAATGTTTACACAGGCATAGGTGCTTACATGGTAATAGAAGCATGCAAACTTCTTTAAGTCTGCAAACCTTACAAGTCATCAACTCTTTCATGCCATTATTGCCCTTGCAAATCAAGTGAAAATCACTGGCACGACCATTACAACAAGAAGCAGTGTCATCCACCTCACTGTTGCCACATCCTTCTTTACTATCTCTGCTTTGTGCATAGACTTGTTGAAGCTTAAATTTGAGGGCATGTATCATGTTCTCATTGTACATTGCATGTTCTTGCCAAGCACACACTTCCACAGAGAGCTGTTCCATTCGCTCTTCAAGTTCTGCATTCTTCTTGCTAATGCTGTCCATCTCTGCTTCTTTTTCATGAAGTTTTTGAAGAACTTTCTCTTCCATCAGTGAGATAGTTTGAACTTGGTTAGTTTGAAAATTCTCTAGGATATTCTGCTGCAAACGATGAACCTATCAGAGAGACAGCAAGTCATTAACACTTCAGAAGCAGCCGGCCAGATTACCCACAAAAAGAAGCAAGCACTAAATTGATTTCTACTTTGTTCAAATTAACAATAATCACTCACACAAAAGAAACAAAAAGCCTTACACACTTTCATGTAGTTATGTTTCAGACACATGACAAATAGAATGCCTAGAAAACGATATCTTACTTCTAAAAATGTCCCACTTAAATTTCATCATAAAGAATAGAATCCTAAATGAAGAACAGAAAGCAATTAGTCCTTTGTTAACATTGACAACGTATGAATAAAACTTGTATAATTGTGCAATTCAGACAGTGGTAAAGAATTGCACCACTTGTGAACCCCATTATGACGCTGCATTCCAACAGAATCAAACAGAAATAACCCTAAATGGATAATAAGCTCATTTTGCCTTGCATGTACAATCAAGTCTTGAAACAAAACACACCTCGACTTTGAGGAATCTGTCAATCTCTGCATCCTGTCGCAATAGTTCAAGTTCAATATCATCACCAATGAGCGATATCAAAGCAGAATCACCAGAAGTTGAGGCGTGGGTATTGTCGAGGGACAAACCCAACCCAGTGGAAACCGATCTAGCTTGCAAGAAGTCAACAGATGACATTGGTGAATTATTCTGAAAAAAATCTTGCTCTTTGAGTCTCTTTCTCTTAGGTTCCAGTCCACAATTCCATTGCAAATCAACTCCAACATCACTCACATCCGAAACAGGACCCGCAGCCAGTCCCGCCACATGAACTACAACAAATGACAGACACAGGAAACACCCAAATAACCTTTTAACTAGATATTCCAACTCAATTTCAACATTACCTATTAGGGTTTGGCTATTGAATAAGGAACAAATGTTCATTTAGCAAGTAACGCTCAAGAAAAGGGACTAATTAAGAAATTTGTAACTCAGATATCCGACTGAGGGGAAAAAAAAAAAAACCCTACATTTCAATTTCCTGTAGTGTCAAAACTACAAAAATAGGATTTTGAGAAAAACTACACAAAAGATGAAAAAACAATATAGTAAAATATAATTACAGAGACAGAAAGAGAGAGAGAGAGAGGCAATACAAGGAGGTACGTAGGGAGGATGCTGATAGTGGTTCAGCAAATTAGGGGCGTTGATCAGAGCAGCTGGCGGTGAAATCTGGCCATCGGTTGAGAACAAGTCTCTGGAAATTAGACGCCGAAAAAAAATACAGAACCATTACTCCAAGAACATTAAGGAATAAAAGCTAAGTAGATAATTTAAAAATAAAAGTAAAACTGACAAAACGAAACTCACCTCAAGGTCTTGGGTGGTTGGGGCTGTTGTTGTTGAGGTTGGTACTGTTGTTGAAAGAGGTGCTGCAAATGAAGAGCCATGAAGAAGAAGAA
>JANQAP020000158.1:5433185-5446870 GCA_026874005.2 Erythroxylum coriaceum
ATCTGTGATAGTATTTGATACTTGTTAAGTGGAGTTGAGCTGTATGATTACATGTTATACTTGATCTTGTTGTATGACATGAGTGAACCATTGAGGATAGTTACTCTATTGAGTTCGCAAAACTCATTAAAATTGCACCGTTACTTTTCAGGTTCGAAAGTGAGATGACCTAGCTTCTAAGACTCCATATAAGCATATTTTGTGCAACTGTCATAGTCAGATTTGGCTCAGAGGTCGGTCAGTTGAGATTTTCATGTTTATTGTATTTGGTGTGTATTGAGTTGTTTAAGCTCATAGGATAATGTTATAAACCTGGGATGGTATTGTGTTGTATGAAAGGATGTAAATTATGGATTTTGATTAATGTGATAACTTTTTGAGTTTAGAAAATGTGTGATTGATGGTTTAGTATGTGATGCCATGTTATGTACAGTGAAGGTGAGATAGTTAACAAGTCATTTCTGGCAGGCATGTACACCTGTATCTGATGGACACACGTGCATATGTCAGTTAGTAATGGGGTGTTACATTTGAAAACACCTTTTTAAATGTTAATTCACTCTGGCAAGATGATTCCATAAATCTATACTAATCAAGAACGATGGAACACTCTCTCCAATTACTTTAGAGTGATGAATCTTTTATTAACTTACTCAACTACCTTCGTATGGTTCATATTGCATTCAATTACTACCGATTCAATTATCCTAGGACGGTTCATAAGTAGCATCAAAATACAGTAATTCCTATACGAGATACCTTGGTAATCTCAAGTCTAAAGATCAATTATACAACCATCATTATAAGAAAATACATAAATATGCAAGTAATATTCTATTTGAGATTCTCATAGTCGAGTTAGTTCAGTGACTTATTCTCTAATAATCACCCACACATTAGCTTAAGTGTCTCTATATTTTAATTTATGAGATCAATTACTTTCTTCATAAGAAAGAAATATAATGTGTGCTAATTTTACCGTTTCAACAACATTTCGTCTTAATGAAACTATAACTAGGAACATTTAGGAATAATACGTAAATGTAAATTGAATCCCACAACTATGATCTCATCATAATTTCAATTACACAGTAATTATTCCAGAGATTTTACCTTTATTATTAAAACATCCAGTGTAATTAAATTAATACACAAAGATAAAAAATATCTTTTTATTAATTAAATAATAATGTTATACATTAAATTACATCTAATTGATTTGCTGTAAGGGTATAAACTAACAATCTCTCACTTGCACTGAAGTCAATCTCTTATGTATCTAATACTATATCCATCTATATGTCGATCATGTCTCCTCTGAGACAATGACTTAGTGAGAGGATCTGCAAGATTCTCTTCCGTGGGAACCCGCTCCAATAATATATCTTTTTGCTCTACTATCTCCCTGATCAAGTGAAACTTTCTGAGTATATGTTTGGATCGTTGATGAGGCCTTGGTTCCTTTACCAACAAAATAGCACCATTGTTATCACATTATAATAATATAGGCTCAACAATGCTAGGAACTACTACAAGTTCAGTGATGAACTTCTTGATCCAAATTACTTCCTTTGCCTCCTCTGATACTGAAATATACTCTGCCTCGATCATTGAATCCGCAATGGTTGTTTGTTTGGAACTTTTCTAACTCACCATACCACCATTTATTGTGAATATGTACTTTGATTGTGATAAACTATCATCGAGATTTGACTGGAAACTAGCATCTGAATATCCTTGAACCCTTAGTTCAGCTCCTCTATAGACCAAGATAACATCTTTAGTTCTTCTCAAGTACTTTAAGATGTTTTTCACAGTCATCCAGTGACCCTCATCTGGATTGGCTTGAAACTTGCTCGTTATACTTAAAGCATCAAAAACATCTGGTCTAGTATATAGCATCACATACATGATTGATCTAATTGTTGAAGCATATGGAATATAATCCATGTTATCTCTCTCCTCTTACGTCTTTGGACATGTACTTTGTGAGAGAGAAATCCTATGCAACATGAGTAAGAATCCCCTATTGAAATTCTTCATGCTAAACCTCTTTAGCACTTTGTCTGCGTATGTGGATTGGGATAACCTAAGCAATCTTTTTGATCTATCTCTATAGATCTTTATTCCCAGAATATAAGTTGCTTCTCCCATATCCTTGATGTAGAAATTATTAGATGACCAAATTTTTATGGACTGAAGCATAGGTATGTCGTTTCCAATTAGCAGTATGTCGTTTCCAATTAGCAGTATGTCATCCATATATAACACTAAGAAAATGATTGCATTCTCACTAGCCTTTTTATAAGCACATGGTGCATTTAATTTTTTGATAAAATCAAACTCTCTGATTGTCTCATCAAAATGGATGTTCCAACTCTGTGATGCTTGCTTAAGTCTATAAATGGACTTTTACAACTTGCATACTTGATCGGGAAATTTCTTAGATTAAAAACCTCCGGGTTGTGTCATATACACATCTTCTTGCAAATTTCCATTGAGAAATGTTGTTGTGACATCCATATGCCATATTTCATAATTATGATATGTGGTTATAGCTAACAAGATCCTTATAGATTTTGGCATAGCTACTGACTAAAAGATTTCATCAAAATCAACTACTTGTTTGTATTTGTAACCTTTAGCTACTAACGTAGCTTTGTAAGTATGTACATTTCCATCCATGTTAGTTTTTCTCTTAAAAGCCTAATTGCATCTAATAGGTATAATACCATCAGGCGCATCCACCAAAGTCCATACTTAGTTAGTGTACATCGATCCATTTCAAATCTCATGGCTTCTTCTTATACATGATGGGCCTACTACTTTTAAAGAATCAATGTCAGACATTGCTTCTTTAAAAGTAGTAGGGTCATCATGTATGAGTGATACATTACCATTCCCTCACTTAATATGTAGATCTAATTTAGTGGGGGGACGATGTATCCTACTAGTGCATCGCGGACTATGTGTCTTTTAAACTCTGGGTTGTACATTATATATATCAACTTGAAATTCTTGTTCCATCTCGATGTGAATTTTTGGCTTTTGAACTTCTCTAAGTTCTACCTCACTCCTACTACTTTTTTTGAGAATAAATTATATTTCTAAGAATGTAGCATGTCTTGAGACAAACACCTTTTACTCAACAGGATGGAAAAATTAATATCCAAAACTATCTTTCAGATACCCCATAAATTTATGTTTATCAGATTTAGCTTGAAGCTTATCAGATACAGTATGCTTCATATAAGCATCACATCCCCAAATTTTTAAGTGTGACAATCCGAGTCTTCTACCAGTCCATATCTCATATAATGTTTTGTCAACCGATTTGGATAGAACTCTGTTTAAAAGGTATGTAGGGTTTCAATGGCATATCCCTAAAAGGAGATAAGAAGGACTGCATGATTCATCATGGAACGTACTATATCTAATAGTGTACAATTTCTCCTCTTATAAATTCCATTATATTGTGGAGTTGCAGGAGGAGTCCATTGTGGGAGAATCCTATTCTCTTTTAAATAACCAAGAAACTTATGGTCTAAGTATTCACTACCTTGATATGATTTAAGTGTCTTAATACTTTTACCTTTTTGTTTCTCAACCTCAGGTCTGAATTCCTTGAACTTTTCAAAAGATTCAGAATTTTGTTTTTTAAGTATATATAACCATATCTAGAATGATCATCTGTAAACGTAATGAAATACGAGTATCCACCTCGAGCACTGGTGGAAATAGACCCACATACATCTGAATGTATTAACTCTAGTAACTCACTAACACGTTATCCCTTTCCACTAAAAAGTAGTTTGTTCGTCTTTCCCAATAAACAAGATTCACAAGTTTTATATGATTCATAATGAAAAGGGTCTAAATATCCTTCTTTATGTAATTTTATGATTCTAGTTTTATTGATATGACCTAACCTACAATGCCGTAGATAAGATGGATTTTGCTTACTTAACTTTCTTTTCTTACTATTTATATTAAGAATTTTAGCTTTCTTTTCTTATTATTTATATTAAGAATCGGCCTTTCAAGATCTAACTCATACCAAACATTTGTAAGCAATCCATATCCATAATAACTAACATCTTTATAAAAAGAACCACTATTATTCTTAAAATAAAGGCAAATCCATTAAAATCCAAATAAGAAATAGAAATGATGTTTCTTGTAATAACTGGAACATAATAACAATTATCAAGTTCTAACACAAGGCCAGAAGGTAAAGCCAAACTACAAGTTCCTACAGCTAATGCAGCAACTCTTGCGCTAATGCCAACTCACAGTTCCAGTTCACCTTTCTTCAACGATCTACTCTATGTTAATATCTGCATGTTATTACAAATATGAGAACCACTCCTAGTATCTAATACCCAAGTATGTGAAACAGAAGTAGAAAGATTGATCTCAATCATAAGCATACCTGAAGAGACAACTTCCTTAAGCTTCTTATCTTTCAAGCTAGCGACATAAGATGGGCAATTACTCTTCAACTGTCCTTTGACTCCGCAGTGAAAACATGTCCCCTTATCATTGCTCTTCTTCTTGATACCTCCTTTCGGCTTTACTACACTAGTAAAAGCCTTTTGTTTCTTGTTTTTATTCTTCTTAGAACCCTTTTTCTTACTTTTAGAAGAATTCACAATAAGTACGGAATTAGGTTCCTTCTTAAGACACCATTCTGCAGTCTTAAGCATGTTCAACAGTTTGGGCAATGTCATGCCCTTTTGGTTCATATTGAAGTTTATGACGAATTGTGAAAAGCTTGAACTTAGAGACTATAACACTGATCAACGCTTAACTTGTGGTCTATGACAAAACCTAATTGGGCTAATAATATGCCCAATCATCTTTAGCAGATGCAGGTTCACTAAAGATCCTTCTGTCATCTTGCATTGAAACAACGCCTTGGAGATTTGATATCTTTCCACCCTACTTTGTGCACCAAACAACTCATTGAGATGCAGAATCATAGTAGGTGCATCCATGTTCTCATACTGCCTCTGAAGCTTAGGAGACATGCTAGCCAACATCACATATATGACTTGCTCAACATTATCAATATAACATTGATACCTCTCCTAAACTTCAACAACTACATATGAACTAGGTTCTGATAGAGTTGGAGTGTTTAGAACATACAACTTCTTTTCTTGCCTGAGAACTATTCTTAATTTTCAAAACCAGTCATAAAAGTTAGGTCCAGTAAGCTTTTTAGTGTGCATGATGCTCCTCAACATCAATTTGGTACTCATCTTCTGAATCGTTGACCGAAAGACATAAAAGAACAAGTATTAGTTAATATCTTAAAATCAAATAAAATAAGCACTTTAAAATATTTGATTAGCCCTCACTATTGATTCAGGAAATTATCAAATAATTATCTAGTGAGCAAGGATCCCATTTAAAATTAATTGATCTTGAGTTTACTTAACAAACAAACTAAATTTAAATTAGGTAGAAAACAACTTTTTCAATCACATCTTATGTGACTCCTATAACCGGTAGGTGATAACTCTTTGGCAAAATATATCATATATATATATATATATATATATATAATTCCTAATCCTGCCTCTAAATCCATACGATTATGAGTTTACTCATCCAAATCATACAAATTTAGTTAAGTAAGACCCATTTATTTAAGATAAAACATATTCGGGTTAAAGTGGCCTTGAATTTACTCAACAAGCCAAACAATTAACAGAATTATGATTTTATTCTTAAATAATGGAAGGCAATCATCACATTCTTAATGTGTACTTAATATTTAATAGGGCGATTTGAAATTTCAAAAATTTTTGGTTTCATCAAAATAATGTAATCTCATTATATTTATAATTTCAAACACAATCTAATTATAAAAGAAATAATTATTGATTTGATAATTAATTTAATTTAATAATTCAATTGTTGAAAAATTAAATTAAATTACAAAAATATTCACAATAAAATTATCCTTGAAAACAATTTTCAAAAAATTGAGAAAATGCTTTTTCAATTTTATTAGGAATATAACTAATTTAATCTCCATTAAATTAATTAAATTGAAGATAAGGTTGTAAAAACATTTAAATCAATTAAAAATGGAGACGTGCCAGAAGAATCTGTGGGGTACTGTGCAGGCGCTTGCAGGGCGTTGATTGGCGCGCGTCTGCTAAGGACATGTTGGCGAGAACGAGGGGCGCATGTGCGACACGCGCCCATCGTCTCCCTCCCATGTTCCTCCAACCGCAACCCCACCTTCCCATGTTTCCTAACTGGTGCTCCCACATTTTTGTCAACTGTCTCCAACCC
Organism: Erythroxylum coriaceum; assembly: GCA_026874005.2. Classification (NCBI taxonomy): domain Eukaryota; kingdom Viridiplantae; phylum Streptophyta; class Magnoliopsida; order Malpighiales; family Erythroxylaceae; genus Erythroxylum; species Erythroxylum coriaceum. Next base: position 5,439,495 of record JANQAP020000158.1, read on the forward strand.
TACGTCGCTCCAGCTACTGGGTTTCCTACCATCGACGGTCAATCCTCCATGTCGCGACATCGTTGCCGCCGAGTTGCCTATACAGCTTACTTCCATGGTTATTTTTCACCCAACGTTTTCATATCAACTATCACCAGCGACGTTTCCCCGCTTATGAGACACTCCTCTAGTGGCTCTTAAGCCACAAAATCGATTAATCACCCAGTATACAAGCAGAGATAGGAAACCAGAAGCAAAACCAAGGCATGGAGAAAGGATTTTCATAATAACCAAAATCAAGAACAAATTAATTTCCAAAAATGAAACATGAATATGGAAGTCTTATTCTCATCGATTCCAGCATGCATAAAAACAAACAGAAGATGCAAAATAAGTTTTGAATGGAATATTATAGGCATCAAATCGCAAATACAAATATACACGCATAGACAGTAGATACGTTATACATGCTTTCAAGGCTTTTTGATTTTCAGAACTCAAAACGCAAGGCGTAGTATATAAACAATTTCCAGATCCAAGTTCTGATCTGCTAAACCAGAACAAAACAACACAATAACACGCAAGCGAATTAACTTTTCAGAAACATTATAAAACATGCATTCCAGAAGAGACAAAAACAGTCCCGGAGAATAGACAAATACAATAACTTAAAACCTTGATTTTTTTTTATATCAAAATCAACAACAATCAAGCATTTATTCCAAGTTAAACAATTAACAGAGGCTCTAATATTACTGTTAAAAATCAACCATAATTGAATCACGAGCACAATGTAAAACAAAAATTTTACGATTTCTTTGAATCTCGATGATTGAATAAGTTAAATAAAAACAATAATATAAATTGTAAGAAATCATACCTTATTCGTGTTTTTGTTGAAAATTTTTAAAATTTTTTCGATTTTTCAACTACGAGCTGTTCACTTATCAAGCCTATAATGATATTTACATAACAACTTTTCAAAACCTTTGAAAAGAAGAATGTAAGAGTGCTAGCTCTTCGATATTTTCTTCCTATTAAAAGAAAAATCATTAAGGTGATTTTGTAATTTTATTAAAATTTCCTTAATTATAATTAAAGTCATATTCTAATTATAATTAACTTAATTTTAATAAAATCAAATATCTTATATTTGATACCTAAAGTTTCTCAAACTTTTTAATTAAGTCCAACTTAATTAAAATTGATTTTTCTTCACAAGTTGTTCTTTATTATATCACCAATGAAGTTCCTAATATATTGGCGATGATTATAAATTATAATTCTAATTTATAAATAGAATTAGATAAATTAAAACTCCTTTTAATTTTTCTTTATTTCTCCAATTAAACAATTTATAATCATAGATCATAATCGACGTCTAGCAACATGTCATGACTACCCAAATATCAGGAATGTTAAAGTGATTGACTTAGCCTGTTCATGCATCGTTATGATATTTAATTTAATCCTTTCGTTATCTAATATTCCAATTGGACTGAGTATTGGACTATTCTCGTTGCTACTGTGTGTTTTTAATTCTTGCTGGCGTTTTGCTTGTTTTCTTCTGTCGTTTATTCTCCCAGCTGCTGTGTCTTTTATTTTCTCTAGTCCCTGCTATGTCTGGTTTGCTACGTTGTTTTCCCAACTACTGTGCGTCTCACATGCTTATTCTTGTTGTGCTGTCGTTTTATCTTCCTATCTACAGTGTGCTTTGTTTCTTCCATCTACTGCATTTTTCACTTTTTTTTCTACCTTTGGTATGCCTTGCTTCATTTTCCAGCTAATTTATTTATGCTACTGTGCATTTTCTTCTCCAATTTAGACAATTTTAGCTTCTTTTCTCTAAAACAGCTCCACATCTCATAACCTCCTAAAAACAATGTAAAAACACCATAATCATAACAACATCCATCTAATGTGCTCCAAAAATGCCCCAAATTGATATGTAAATTAATAACTTATCAAACTCCCCCACACCTAAACAATGCTTGCCCCTAAGCATTCAAAAGACTTGAAAACAAAACAAAATAAACCTAAACAAATATATATACAACTCTTTTGAAATATTTAGCCAACTTGCATTATCTTACCGAACCAACATCACAATCAAGCCATAAGCATTTCATATGATTCAACTCTAAAAGAACCATCACAATTCCTAATGACCTTTTCAAACTCAAAATGCACTAAATTTTGACCTCGCATGAAGATTCACCCAATGTACTTAAGGAAGTTTTTATAGGACATTTCACTCGTATTCGCCACAATAGAATGACATTACTACATGCTTGCAAATATATCACATCGTAACCATTTGTTGTGAATTCTGTGCAAAAATAAAAAGGCCTTTTATTTGGTTGTAATGGGGCTAAGGACAAGGGTTGGATGAAAAGGTTATCTAGTAGTTATCAAAGGTAATGTAGACTACAGTGCTCAACTTCCAACCTCAAACCAAAAAGAATGTCCCAGTAATGGCAACAATTGATGTTCAATTATCATAACTTGAGGATCAATTTCACAAAAGATAACCATATGAACACTTTATAACCCAACTAATAAATTAACTCATAGCTGCACAATGAATAATCAAGAATTTGAAGCACCATGGTTAAGCGTATGTTTCTTTCCCTTTCAAATTTGTGTCCTTTTTTTCTTTTTTCTTCTTTTTTTTCCGAGCATTTCACAATCTTTCCTCATCACATTTCAAGAACATCATAAGATAAGATATCACTTTGACTATGTTTGTTACCATTACATGTCCACCTCAAACCACAAACCAATAAGTTTAAGCAATTAGTCATCCATTTCTTTAATAACAGGTTGAACACGAAAGTCAAAACACAAGGCTTGGGCTAATTTTGTGGTTTTTGTTTCAAAGAAAAAGGTTACAGCTTCAATTGGGTTAACTAGGGGAATTAACACATAGGGTAAGCTTTAGAAAGCCAAAAAGGGTTAATCCTAAATGCCTTTATCACTTTAATGCACCAAATTCATTAGTGATCTCAAAATGCATAATAGAGCAAGTACTAGAATGATCAAACCATGTGTGACAACACTCAACAAGAAAACAAATTGAGCAGAAAGAATGTAATTGCTCTTTAAAGGCTCAATTCTCACTTATTTAAGTAGGCTTTTGTCAAATCTTGCACACTTTTCATTCAAATCAACCATTATGGAAAAAGATAGTCATTCTATCACCAAATCACTATTCATGCTTGCAATCCATCATGCTTTTTTGTTTGACAAAATAATGCAAAGTAACTTACAAAACAAAACAATTTTGTTTAACAAATTCAAGAAATCCCTCCCCCACACCTAAAATGTACATTGTCCTCAGTGTAGAAAAACATAAAGCACAGAAACACAAAAAGGAAAGAAAATTTAACAAGAACATAACACAAGTCACAATGAACACCAAAAATTAACAAAAGGGAGGGGAGAACAGAAAATAAAAATTAAACAAAGAAAAGAATCTTCCCTGGATAAGCTATGGTGGAGGAGTTGAATGTGGTGTAGTTGTCATCTGTATTGTGGGTATAGTCTGATTTTATTTTTTTCTATAAAGAAGAAACAAGCAAATAAGTGTATTGGGGACTTTTTTATTTTTGTCGTTTTTAGTCAATAAAAAATAGTTAAAATAAAAAATATTTAAGTAAATTGATTGTCTTTGGCTATGATGGAGGAGTTAAATGTTGCGTAGTTGAATAAAGAGGAGTTGAATGTGGCGTAATTGCCTCCCAATCAATGCCTTTCTTTATTGTCTTTGGCTAGACACAACTTTCGTCCTTCAAATTGATTCATAAATAAGTTGAATGAAATGAATTCCTTTTACAAAAGAGACATCCAAATTTTCAATGAAAGGTTTAAGTCTATGACCATTTACCTTAAATATTTTGTTAGTCTCTAAACTTTCAATTTCAATAACACCGTGAGGAGAATTATTTCTGACAAGATATGGTCCAATCCACTTAGACCTCAACTTACCAGCTATGAGTTTCAATCGTTAATTATAGAGTAAGACTTTTTGGCCTACCAGAAATTGTTTCTAACGTAAGAATTTGTCATGTAGGTATTTGGTTCTCTATTTGTACATCTGAGCATTGTCATATGCCTCCAACCATATTTCTTCCAAATCTTAGAGTTGCAACTTTTGCTCCTCTCCTACCCAGTGAGCCTTAAAGTTGTATTGCTTAACTGCCCAAAAAGCACGATGTTCAATTTCAACAGGTAAATGACACATCTTACCAAAAACCAACTAATAAGGAGACATTTTAAGAGATGTTTTGTAACGAGTACAATAAACCTATAATGCATGTTCTAAATGTGAGCTCCAATCTTCGTGGTTGGGATTGACTATTTTCTCCAAGATACTTTTTATTTCCCGATTAGAGACTTCAGCTTGTCTATTTGTTTGTGGGTGATAGGTGGTTGTTACACGGTGATGGACTCCATATTTGTGCATTAAAGCTTCCACTGTGCGATTTCAAAAATGAGTACCTTGATCACTGATGATTGCTCTAGGTACCCTCAATCTACTAAAGATATGAGATTTAAAAAATCATACAACAACTTTAGAATCATTAGTGCAGATAACTTTGTCTTCCACCCACTTCGAGACATAATCAATAACAAGCAAAATATACAAAAAACCAAAAGATCTAGGAAAAGACCCCATAAAATCCATGCCTTGTACATCAAATACTTCATATAATAAAATATGGGTTTGAGGCATTTCATCCCTTACAGATATATTTCCAACTCTTTGTCATTTTCACAACCTTTGCAAAACAAGTAGGCATCCTTAAAGAGAGTCTTCAAATAAAATCCACTATCTAGAATTTTTCTAGCTGTTCTTTTTGGACGAAAATGTCCACCATATGCATACTTATGACAAAAAAAAGAATGGAATGAATTTCATCGTCAGGCACACACCTACAAATAATCTAATATGAACCTATTTTCTATAAGTATGGTTCATCCTATATATAATACTTAGAGTCACCTTTGACCTTATTTTTCTAAAAATTATTCAAATCATGTGGAAGCACACCAGTGACTAGGAAATTCACTATATCAGCAAACCATAGTTACTTACCTTATTTACCTTAAACAAACCATAATTGCTCATCCAGGACAGACTCTAAAATTGGCAAGGAATCTTCTTTTTGCACTAGTCTACTTAGATGATCAAACACAAAGTTGTCAACTCCCTTACGGTCTTTAATCTCCTAATCAAATTCTTGTAGCAGAAGGATCCATCGTATTAGCTTGGGTTTTTAGTCTTTCTTCTCCATGAGGTATTTAAGAGCTGCATGATGAGAATAAATCATAATTTTAGATCCTAATAAATAAGACCTAAATTTCTAATAAAATAGCTAAAAATTCATTTTCGGTAGTGATATAGTTACATTGTGTTGGATTCAATGTTTTTGATGCGTAGTAGATAACATGGCTATTTCTCTTGACTTTTTGCCCAAGTAAAGTCCCTACGACATAGTGACTCGCATCATACATGAGTTTAAATGGCAAAAAGTTAGGAGAAATATCCATGTTATCTAGCATCACATATGAGTTCAAATGGCAAATCCCAATTCAAAGGTTGTATGATTGGAGCAGATGTGAGCAATGCCTTCAATGTCTTAAAAGCATTTTGACACTTTTCACCAAATGCAAAAGTCACTTCATTTTATAGCAATCTTGACAATGGTTAAATGATCTTGGAAAAATCTTTTATGAATCTTCAGTAGAAACCTGCATGACCAAGAAAACTATGAACCTCCCTAATATTAGTAGTACATGGTAAATTTGCAATTAAATCGACTTTGGCCTTATCTACCTCAATACCCTTTGCTGAATTACATGACCCAAAACTATTCCTTCTTTATCCATAAAATGACACTTTTCATAATTAAGAACAAGGTTGGTGTCAAAGCAATGATGTAAGACCTTAGACAACTTATCAAGACAATGATTGAAAGAATCACCATAAACTGTAAAGTCATCCATAAAAATTTCAATATAGCTTTCAATCATATAAGAGAAAAGACTCATCATGCATCTTTGAAAAGTTCCAGGAGCATTGTGTAATCCACAAGGCATACGTCAATATGCAAAAGTACCAAATGGACAAGTAAAGGTTGTTTTTTTCTTGATCTTCCGGAACTACTACAATTTGATAATAACTATAATACCATATAAGAAATAGAAAAATAGTTTACCTGCCAACTTTTCAAGCATTTGATCAATGAAAGTGAGTGGAAAATGATCCTTTCTTATGGCAGCATTTAACTTGCAAAAGTCAATACATATCCTCCATCCAGTTTGCAATCTCATAGGCATTAATTCATTACTTTCATTTTTAACCAATGTAAAACCAGACTTCTTTGGAACCATATGCACTTGACTTACCCATTGATTATCAGAAATAGGGAAGATAATCCCTAAGTCTAATAGTTTCAGAATTTCCTTCATCACCACATCTTTCATTATTGGATTCAAATTGCGCTGAGGGTCTCTCACAGGTTTGGAGTTAGGTCCGAGGAGGATGTGATGCATACATACTGAAGGGCTGATCCCTTTTATGTCTGCCAAGGTCTAACCAATGGCTTATTTATAGTCCTTCAACACTCGTATCAAATTCTCCTTTTGCACCATGGTTAAACAATTAGAAATGATGACTGGTAGGGTCCACCTTCTCCTCAATACACGTGCTTGAGATATGTAGGTAATGGTTTCAATTGGAGCTTAGGAGCCTGTTCAACATAAGGAAGAATTCTTTTAGAAATAGTGAGTAATTGAATATAATTATTCACTGACCTGTATTCTATCTCTGGTATGGATGAAAGTGCCACAATAGTGTCTTTAAACTCAATCTCACTCTCTAATTCAACCTCTTTATTAGTCAGATTGTTCCTTAAAATGACCTCCAACTTATCCTGCATCAAATCACTTTCAAAATGCTCTCGCATAATAGCATCAATCATACTAACATGAAAATCAGAATCATGGTCATCTGGGTGTTTCATGGGATCTGGTATATTAAAAGTGACAACATCACCATCAAACTCAAAAGTTAAAATACCTAAATCAGCATCAATATTAGTTTTTATTATTTTCATGAATGACCTTCCTAGTAAAATAATAGCAGCATCAGGTGATACATCATTACCCATATTAATGTTGCGAATACTGTATCAGATTTGGTACCAGATTGGGTTCTAATACAATACTGTACTGGTACTGGTCAATATTGGGTACCGTTTTGGGTAATTTTTAAATTTATGAAATAGTCTCTATTTTTTTTTAAAATTGCAAAATTGTAACATCCCCTCACCTATGGGAAGGGTAAAATAGTAAATTGGAACGGGTTAGGAGAGATTAAAATTTTATTGCTA
>JANQAP020000158.1:5825410-5835466 GCA_026874005.2 Erythroxylum coriaceum
TATAAATGATTATGTTATAATTTATAATTTATGAATTTTAAAAAATACAACTACAATTTTTTAAAATTGTCTTAAAAAATTCTTAAAAAATATTAAATGGGCGGGGTCGGGCCACGGGCCCAACCACGGGCTGACCGATCTCGGCCCGCCCACGGGCCACCGATCGTATTCGACCCGCAGGGGTCATGGGCTAGGCCCGCACGTACATTTTTTTCGACGAGCCAGACTGGGCCATTGACGACGTAGGCCCAGCCCGACCCGTTGACATGCTTAAGGAGGAAAAGTCCAATCTGTTGTATTTGTAGGGTTTGAAAGTAAGAATAAGCTAAGCAAATATCAAGTTTATCATAGCCACTTTTTATACATCGGGTTAAGGTTTCAAAAGATATGGGAACCCTTTGTTCTGCGGACAGTTTTGTGGAGTCCTAATCTACCGGGGGAATCCTGATGATGCTGTAACATTCGCAAAAATTTGAGGACGAGACTGCCATTGTTTCAACTACTGGCAATAATCGGCTTGAGAAAGAGTAAGATCTTTACTAATTCTGCTTCCATTGCTGCTGCTTTGAAAATGAATCTACAACCATTAAATTAGTGGTTTTTAGTTTATTAGTTTTTACTTATTCTGATGCCACCAAAACCGATTAAAATGATGGTTATCAGTGCACCTACGTGATAATTTGGTGGGTTGATGTGTTGTGGAGGAACACGACCATTTGGTTCTCCTTATTTCTTCTTGGTTGTCTATATATTTGCATTTCACTGTAATTGATCGAGGCTGGAGATTGAATATGAGTTTCACTGTGACCCTTCATTTTTATTGAGACTAAGTTGTCCAGGTAACAAATTAATCCACCAAGACATTAGCAAATCATCAAGCATGATTATTGAAATGCGCAAAAGTTATGTGGTTATAACTTAGGACCCCAGTTTCTCCAATCAGCCTGAGACGGCACTGAAGCTGGATGTTGATCCACGGCAGCATTTGGAATAATAGAAATTTTAGCTATACATCGACAAACACAAAATCATATCTATACATACAAAAAACAGAATATAAAACAAAGAAATCATAATTCTAAATCTCCCTTATTGTTCTCTATCGTGTATTCTAACAATGTAGAGGTCCAATCTTGAATTATGATGGAATAAAAACTCCACGTTTCCCACATCTTAAGCTCTAAACGACCTCTAGAATCGCCTCTGGATGTTGCTTCCTCCTTTAATTTGCTTCCAAAACGTAAATTTTATATGAAAATCTATATTTTTAGATTATGCACGACCGTGCATAATCAAAATTTGCTAAATATTATGAAAATGCATGATTGTGCACTCCTTTATGTAACATATCACTCCATAGACCATAAGCTCGAACATACCAGAGGATATTTGAGAATATACTCTATGAAAATCCTACATTAAGACAATCAAACATACTCATTAAAGGCATCAAATATATCATAAGCACTCTAAATATTCATTTCTTCCCATTTCATTTAAAAACATAAAATTCACATGTCATTTTAATTCATAATCCACATATACATTACACAACATTTATTTGAGTTCAATCTCAGTACCAAAAAAATAAAATGAAATGGGATGCTAATACATAAGACTTTAACTAGACTCCTTAGATTTAGCTGATCAGACCTTTGAGCCATTCTTGCCCCAAAAATACAAGTACTAGACTTCTACTAAATCACCTTAGTAGCTAGAACTCCCTTGAACCTGAAAAATAACGTTAATATTGATGAGTTTGCAAACTCAGTAAGTGAACTGTCATAAAAAAATTATCTTTCTTCTCCTTTGTATGTGTGCGCATTTATAAGAATTTTTTAATAATTGATACTTTTAATAAATTTAACTAGTATTGTAATGTCTGCATTCAATAACGAAAAGCACTATATAACTGTAGTTGTCTCATTAAATGACTTGTCGACTTTGTAAATTAGGAATTGTGGCCAAGTAGATGTAATGTGCTTTTTCATTGCAACCAATACTACGTGGCTGCAAGGGGTTCTACCTTTTAAGCCCCATTACATTCTCAAGCTTGCTCAATAATGACAACAATGGTCAAGTGCACTTAGAAGAGAAAGGTAGATGATCTATCAAACTTATCGGAGAAGAAGAAGAAGCAACCATGAGTAGTGTTGAACAATGTATATTTGTTAAGTTCATTTTCTCATTGGAATAAGTGGCATTTTCCCTTAGTTTCTGCATACAGTTATTAGGTTTTATACATATTTTACCCCCTAATTTGTTTAGTTCCTCTGAATCTGCATTTATAATGGTTTCTATTTTATAGAGGCAAAAAATTGTCATATTTTATTTTAACTATGATTAATTAATTTTTTTTACAATTGATGCTACATTATTTGTAATTTTTATTGTAGGGTACTCAAAAGATTAAAGAAGTGGCAGTCCAAAGAATTAAACAAGAGCTGAAAAGAAAAAGACCAAAGAAAACGACAACATCACCTAAAGAAAACGCAGTAGAAGTAAGGATGGAGAAAAAGAAGAAAAACACGCAGATGCTGATTAAGGAAGACACGCAGCAACATGTGACCAGACGTAGCCGCAGGGGCCAAAACGACACAGCACAAGTAGCTGGGAAACAAGAAGAAATAAAAAAAAGAAAATTTGGGCTTTTCGCTAGATGATAAAAACGAGAAGGAAGGGGGATTAAGCATTAAGGAAGAACGCAGAACAGATTTCCAAAACCATTTTTTGTCCTCTGTTTTACTTCTGGTTTCTCTCCTTCTATGTTGTTTTCTGACTTTGATTTGTGTAGTCTTCATCCCACCATGAGTGAGTAGCTTCCTCATAGCTTTAAGGTTGGGATTGAAATTTTTAGCTAGTTTCTGTGGACTGAATCTTGGTTCGATTTATAAGTATGGATTTCTTAGTTTTGTTTTCTCTGTTTTGAGATTAACCTTGCTTGTATTGTGCTTGGCCAGCCATTACTTGACATAAGTTGTTGATTGAAGAACCGATAGGTGAGAAACGAAACTCCAAAACAGAAAACTTATAAATTTCAAATTTAGACATAGACTGAATTTATGAGAGGAAACCCAAGTTAGTAAAGAATTTAATGGGTTGTGCTTGATTGCTAAGCTACAATAGTAGATTAGGATTATTGCACAATACTCCTTTGATACCTTGAAAAGGGATCTAAGAAACCCTAGGCTCAACCTCCTATCAACTAGAATTCACCTCACAAATCAATCCAGGTAAGGTCCATAGAAAACGCTAAAAGTGGAACCCTCCTTGAAACTTACCACATTCCATTCGGATTAATCCCTAGAGATATTCGCGTCTTTGCATAGCCTGTGCATCTTTTCTGTTTCAGCATTGGTTTTATCTATTTTTGATAGTTAAATTCCTTAATTTAAATCCCCATTCTTACACAGCTGCTGCTTAGTCCAATTAATTAATAATCCAAGCCTAGTACTTGCGCAATTACTCCCTGTGGGACGATATTATTAGTATACTACTTGATGAATCTTATTTTACGTTTTATGTACCTTGAATTTGATCTTGCTGTGTTTTTCTTAGTATATGCGAAGGTAAGTTAGTGCTGAAGAGTTGTTGTTCGATCCTGAAATCGAGAAGATAGCTAGGGCACTAAGGAAGGAAGCAAAATCTAGAAAAGCACAGGCAAAAGCATCTAACGCACAGCCTGTGCAGGAACGCCAGATCGAACATAAATTTACTATAACTTTTTCAACAGAAGAGACAGTTGAATCAGAAATGGCCGAATAGAATTAGAGAACTATGAGGGACCATACGGTCCCAGATTTTGGAGAATTTCACCCCAGCATTACAAGGCCCCCTGTGCAAGCAAATAATTTTGAATTAAAACCTAGCCTTGTACAGATGGTGCAGCAGAACCAATTTGGAGGGCATCCTACAGAAAACTCGTATGTCCACCTACAGCAATTTTTGGAGATTTGTGAAATGTTGAAGCAAAATGGGGTACCTGATGATACTATAAGGCTTCGGTTGTTCCCTTTTTCTGTGACAGATCGGGCTAAGGATTGGCTCCATTCATTACCACCTGGTTCGATTAACAATTGGCAAGAGTTGTCCAAGGCTTTTATGGCTCAATATTTTCCACCTGGGAAGACTGCGAAGCTCAAAAGTGAGCTCACCTCATTTCAGCCCAAAGAAGATGAGTCTTTGTACGAAGCGTGGGAGAGGTACAAGGAGCTTCAATGCAAATGTCCACATCACAGTGTTCCGAAGTGGATGATTGTTCAAATATTCTATAATGGAGTTCCTCTAGTTATGCAAAGCGCGATAGATGCTACGGCTGGAGGTGATTTAATGGACAAAAGTGAAGATGAGGCCTTCATGTTATCGGAGAAAATCGCCTACAACAACTATCAGTGGAATAATGATCGGAAAGAGGTTAAGCAAAAGGGGAAGAAACCTAAAGGAGTTTCTAGTTAGATGCCTTTACTTTGTTGAATGCAAAATTTGAAGCTCTTTCAAGGAAAGTGGATAAGTATGCCGGAGGTGCTGTGAGTAATGTGAATGCCCTACATGATTAGGATTTTGGGTCGAATATGGGTATATAATTTCAAAATATTGGGCAAGAATTTGGGGCTGAACATATGAATTTGTAGGAAATTATGGGCAGAAGAATCAAGGTGGAGCTTTCTCAAACACCTATAACCTTGAATGGCGGAACCACCCAAATTTCTCCTAGTCTCAACAACCCACGCCATCAACTACATTACCAACAGACCCAGTAACAACAAAATCGTGGCCCTCCAGGTTTCCAAAACTTGAAACACCAGTAACCCCAGCCACCTGAACCTAAGTCAAGCCTTAAATCAATGATGGAAACCTTTATGCAGAAGCAAGGAGACCTGATTCAGCAACTTACTACCCGAAAGGACCAATTGACAGTCCATAATAAGATGCTTGAGAATTAGATTGCACAGCAAGCTGCATCACTAAGGTTTGACAAGGGTAAGCTACCAGCACAACCAGAGGCTCCTAAGGAAACCAAGGTAGTGGTATTAAGGAGTGGAAAGATTTTGGAACCTATAGAGCAGAAAAATAGGGATGAAAAAAATCCTAAGGAACAGACTAGGATGCACATCCTGTGCAATCCAACGCACAACCTGTGTAGCAATCACCTGAACCAGAAAAATACATACCACCACCACCATATAAGCCACCAATCCCATTCCCTCAGAGATTTCATAGAGCTAAGCTAGACCAGCAGTTTGGAAAATTTGTTGAAATTCTAAAAAAGCTCTATATTAACATCCCTTTTGCGGAAGCCCTTACCTAAATGTCGACTTATGTTAAGTTCTTGAAAGAAATCTTATCCATCAAAAGAAGGCTAGAGGAATATGCGACTGTGGCTTTTATAGAGGAATTGAGTGCCATTCTTCAAAACAAACTCCCTCCTAAGCTTCAAGATCTGAGAAGTTTCTCGATACCTTGCCAAATAGGAACCACGACAATTGGGAGGGCATTATGTGTTTTGGGGGAAAGTGTGAGCTTATTACCATTATCTATCTGTCAGAAATTAGACATCGGAGAGTTTAAACTAACCACCATATCATTGCAGCTAGCCGAAATGTCCCTAAAATTTCCCATTGGGATATTGGAAAATGTGCCCCTTAAGGTTGGAAATCTTTTTATCCCGGTAGACTTTGTTGTGCTAGAAATGAAGGATGATACTAACATACCTATTATACTTGGGAGACCCTTTTTAGCCACAGCTAGAGCAATCATAGATGTTAAGAATGGCAAAATGACTCTGAAGGTGGGAGAGGAAGAAATTGAGTTTAATTTGGGAAAAGCAATGAAGGCTATGGATGACAAGGATTCTTGTTTGAGGGTGGACCTTATTGACAAGCTGGTTGGTGCTAAATTCAAAGAATCCCATCCAAAGGATTCGTTGGAACACTGCTTAGTGAAGGCTGTAACAACTGCAGGGGATAATATAGAATTTACAGATAAAGAATCAAAAATTTTCGAATTCACACAGATGCTCGATGCATAGCCTGTGCAAAGATCTACACAACTTGTTCAACCTGAACAAAAACTACCACCTGATTCGAACAAAGAAGAATCTCCAAATATGGAATTAAAATCGTTGCCTCCTAACCTCAGGTATGAATTTCTGGGCCCTAATTCGACCTATCCAGTCATTGTTAATGCTCTTTTAAGTCCTGTGCAGGTTGATAAACTTTTAAGGGTGCTTAGAGAACACAAGCAAGTAATTGGGTACAAACGTGATGGGAATCAGCCTATCTTTCTGCACACACAGAATTCACCTAGAGGATGACGCAAGACTTGTAATTAAACATCAAAGGAAGCTAAATCCAAATATGAAGGATGTGGTCAAGCAAGAGGTCTTAAAGCTATTAGCTGCAGGTATTATATACCCTATTTTTGACAGTAATTGGGTAAGCCCTGTCCATTGTGTGCCCAAGAAAGGAGGTCTAACAGTTGTGAAAAATGAAAGTAACAGATTAATACCAACTAGGACAGTTACGGGATGGCGAATGTGTATAGATTACAGAAAATTAAACAAGGCCACTCGTAAAGACCACTTCCCTTTGCCATTTATTGACTAAATTTTGGAAAGACTTGCTAAACATGATTATTTTTGCTATTTGGATGGCTTCTCTGGTTTCTTTCAAATTCCCATTCACCCTAATGACCAAGAGAGAACTACTTTCACATGCCCCTATGGTACCTTCACATATCGAAGAATGCCATTTGGGTTGTGTAATGCACTAGCCACATTTCAACATTGCATGACAGCAATCTTTTCGGATTTTATTGAGGAAATTATGAAAGTCTTCATGGATGACTTCTCCATTTATGGACTAACGTTTGACTCTTGTTTAGCTAATCTTGCCAAGGTTTTGAGAAGGTGTGAAGAGGTTGATCTAGTGCTAAATTGGGAGAAGTGCCATTTCATGGTACAAGAAGGAATACTCCAAGGCCACTTAGTCTCCAATTGTGGAATAGAAGTGGATAAGGCTAAAATTGAAGTGATAGCGAATCTGCCTCCACCAACTTCAGTTAAGGAGATTAGAAGTTTCTTGGGACATGCAGGCTTTTATAGGCGTTTTATTAAAGATTTTTCTCATATAGCAAAGCCTTTGACTAATTTGCTGAGTAATGATGTGTCATTCGATTTTAACCACTCTTGTCTTGATGTTTTTTGCAGGATTAAGCAAGCCTTGATCTCGCCACCTATTCTTCAACCCCTGGATTGGTCCCTCCCCTTTGAAATCATGTGTGATGCTTCCGATTCTGCTGTGGGAGCTGTTTTACATCAAAGAAGGAACAAGGGGGCCCATGTGATCTATTATACGAGCAAGACATTGGATGATGCTCAAATCAATTATGCCACGACTGAAAAGGAGTTGCTAGCTGTTGTCTTTGTAGTGGATAAATTCAGGTCATATATCGTGGGCTCGAAAGTGATAGTATACTCAGATCATGCAGCCATTCGCTATCTACTTGCAAAAAAGGAGGCTAAACTAAGGCTTATAAGATGGGTTCTTCTCCTTCAAGAATTCGACCTCAAGATTCGTGACAAAAGAGAGCTGAGAACTGGGTCGCAAATCACCTCTCGAGGCTTAAATCAGATCAGAAGGAACCCCTTTAAGAAGAACCACCAATTAATGACTCCTTCAGTGATGAGCATTTGTTCTGTTTCGCACAGCTTGATTGCACAGGCTGTGTCACTGCTTATGCCTGTGCAGATTTACCAGAACTGTGTTGTTCACTACAAAAAATTGCTGCAATAACATTACAAGTTCCATGGTATACTGACTATGTGAATTATCTTGTTTTAGAGTCTTGCCACCTGAATTTACTTTCCAGCAGAAGAAGAAGTTCTTTTCGGAGCTCAAGCATTATATATGGGAAGAGCCTTTTCTTGTTAAGCGTTGTAGTGATGGGATGATCCAAAGATGTTTACCAAGTGAAGAAGTAGGAGCTGTCCTAAATCACTGCCATGCATCCCCCTACGGAGGCCATTTCAATTCTAAAAAGACTGCAGCAAAGGTCCTTCAAATGGGGTTCCATTGGCCTACACTTTTCAAGGATGCAAGAAATTTGGTGCAAGCATGTGACAAATGCCAAAGAGCTGGAATTATTTATAGGAAACATGAGATGCCCCTTAAAGGAATTTTGGAGGTAGAACTTTTTGATGTCTGGGGGATAAATTTCATGGGGCCACTATTGTCTTCCCTTGGCAACAAATATATTCTTGCAGGGGTTGACTATGTCTCTAAATGGGTAGAAGCAATCGCTGCACCAACTTGTGATGCCAAGGTGGTCATTAGATTCCTCAAGAGAAATATTTTCATCAGATTTGGCACTCCCCGGGCAATTATCAGTGATAGGGGAAGCCATTTTATCAACAACTCATTCGCCAACCTTTTAAAGAAATATGATGTATACCACAAGTTAGTATTGGCCTACCACCCTCAATCTAATGGGCAAGCTGAAATTTCAAATAGGGAGATTAAGGGCATCTTGGAGAAAATGGTAAACACTTCAAGAAAAGATTGGTCCTTGAGGTTAGATGATGCTCTCTAGGCCTATAGAACAACGTACAAGATCCAATCGGGACTACTCCATTCAGACTTGTGTATGGGAAGTCAAGCCACCTTCTAGTTGAGCTAGAACACAAAGCATACTGGGTTGTTTAGAAGCTTAATTTTGACTTCAAGGCAGCTGGAGAAAGGCATTTGCTTCAGTTGAATGAGCTGGAGGAGCTTCGCTTAGATGCTTATGAGAATGCCCGAATCTACAAGGAAAGAACGAAGAGATGGCATGACCAACATATTATCAAAAGAGAGTTCAAGGAAGGAGATTTGGTCTTGCTATTTAATTCATGACTCAAGCTATTTCTCAGAAAGTTGAAGTCGAGATGGTCGGGATCGTTTAAGATTGTTAAGGTTTATACTCATGGTGCGGCGGTAGAGATTGAGGATCCTAAAACTGGAGTATTTAAGGTTAATGGGCAGAGGTTAAAGCCTTATGTGACTCAATTTCCAATAGAAAAAGGGGTCACTCAATCCCTCTCCAACCTTGACCCTTGAGTAAACATTTGGCCAAGTCAAGCTAAGGACTTTAAATTAGCGTTTCTTGGGAGGCAACCCAAGTTTCACACCTTAGTTTTTTTAATTTTATTTACCCAAAATTAACGTTCCTTTTTGTTCTAATTGTAGGTAATTGGACCTTACAAGTGAATTTTGATGGGAGGAATTACACTTTTGAAGAAAATGATCCAAGCTCATTACAGGGAAGTTCTTTGTGCCTCTTTACTCATAACTCAGCATATTATTGAATTTTGGGGTTGTTTGTGTTTGAGTTTGATTTGCAGTATTTCTAAATTCTGGGCATTATGCATGACCATGCATCACCCTACAGAGCCTATGCATGCGACAGACTGCTGACATTCTTTTTGTCCTTAACTGTGCATACTTTTTTTTTAAAATATTCGTAATATCTCTGTGTGGTTAAATTTCCCTTTGGCAAACTCATGCTTACTTACCTACTTCAAATTGTACCTGCGCATGTTGACATTGAGGACAATGTCCTACCTAAGTTTAGGGGGGAGGGGGGGAGGTGAGCACAATTTTTTTAAAAAATTTCCAGTTCAAGTTTTTACAAATAAGAGCTTTACAAAGGAAAACCTCATTAAGAAATTTTGATCATTAAAGGTTTTGATTTTGGCATCACTTTTGGGAAATTGAGAATTGCTTGGGACCTAATTGGGTTTTGAAGTAAATCACACATTAATATAGAATTCACGTACAATATACGAGATACACAAGAAGGGGAGGTTGAATTGTATATTCTTTTCGTGAATACAAAACTTTAATATATTTTGTTAAGAACTTTTCCAACTGTTAAAAGAATACCACAAAAGTTATACAAGAATAGTTACGTAGTTAAATCGCAAATAACTTCTATATACTTATCTAAAAACAAAATAGAATAAAGTGAAAGATTAGAAGATAGACGCTGCGATTTTTATACTGGTTCACCCCAAACCAT
>JANQAP020000158.1:6017797-6029375 GCA_026874005.2 Erythroxylum coriaceum
AATCACAAATCAATTGCATTTTTCCATTATTTACCAACAATAACACATATAAACAACAAATCAACTAACAATGACACTAAAAAACCGTAAACAATAACAATAATCAAGCAAAATTTCATCACTCAAACGCCCACAGTTAACACTAAAAACATGCATCTTTTGGAGAAATAATACACCCATTAGAGAGCTTACCTTAAACAACGCACGATGAGCCAGAAAACGGTCAAAAAATGGCCAAAAAATGCAAGGAAGGGTCGGACAGAAAGGTAGATGGACGGGAGGAGAGAAGAAGAAGAAATTGGGGGGGTGCTGGGTCGTCTTAAAGACGACGAACCAAACGACGTCGTTTTATTTATTAACTAGTCGACATTTACCGACAGAATATACATTCCGTCGGTATTTAAATTTCTTAATTATTTGACCACGTCTGGTTGCTGCTACATTTTACGACAGAAATAAATTTCCTTCGGTAAAGTTAATTTAATGTATACCTACGGAACACATTACGTCTGTATATAACAAAAACTGAACCACATTTACCGACGGTACCTATTTCATCGGTAAATGTCCGAAGTTAGTTAATTGCCGAAAAAATTTTCGTAATTATTACCTACAGTCATGGTTACGTCGTCGGTAAACTTATTTTAAGTAATAAGTTGACCGACGGATGATATTCTATTAGTGAATAGCAGCATTACTTCAACTTCCGAAGCAATTAAATTATGGGAAGCATTCCCGTAATTTTTGCAAACGGTAAAGGTTGTGTCATCGCAATATGTCGTCGGAGATTTTATGCGAAATTCATTCCCTCCATTATTGCCGATGGTAATATATTTCCTTCGCTATATATAAACAGTACAACTTATTTACCGACGGATTATTTTTTCCGTCAGTAAATAGCTATGGTTTTTGTCTGTCAGAAAAGTTCCGTCGCTAATTCATGATTTTCTTATATTATACCAAAAAATAGACTTCTCTCTTCTACTCACCTTCATTGTTCTTCAAAGCTCCGCTTCTCTGTCGTCTTAAAGACGATGAACCAAACGACGTCGTTTTATTTATTAACTAGTCAACATTTATCGACAGAATATACATTCCGTCGGTATTTAAATTTCTTAATTATTTGACCGCGTCTGGTTGCCACTACATTTTACGACGGAAATAAATTTTCATCGGTAAAGTTAATTTAATATATACCGACGGAACACATTACGTCGGTATATAATAAAAGATGAACCACATTTACCTACGGTACCTATTTCGTCGGTAAATGTCCGAAGTTAGTTAATTGCCGAAAAAATTTTCGCAATTATTACCTACGGTCATGGTTACGTCGTCGGTAAACTTATTTTAAGTAATAAGTTTACCGACGGATGATATTCCGTCGGTGAATAGCAGCATTACTTACCGATGGACTATGTGTCGTCAGTAAACTTCCGAAGCAATTAAATTCTGGGAAGCATTCCCGTAATTTTTGCCGACGGTAAAGGTTGTGTAGTCACTATATATCGTCGGAGATTTTGCGCGAAGTTCATTCCCTCCATTATTGCCGACGATAATATATTTCCGTCGCTATATATAAACAGTACAACGTATTTACCGACAGATTATTTTTTCCGTCAGTAAATAGCTATAATTTTTTGTCCGTCAGAAAAGTTCCATCGCTAATTCATGATTTTCTTATATTATACCAAAAAATAGACTTCTCTCTTCTACTCACCCTCATTGTTCTTCAAAGTGCCGCTTCTCTGTCGTCTTAAAGATGATGAACCAAACGATGTCGTTTGGTTTTAAACCAAACGACTTTGTTTTATTTATTAACTAGTCGACATTTACCGACGAAATATACATTCCATCGGTATTTAAATTTCTTAATTATTTGACCGCGTCTGGTTGCTGCTACATTTTACGACGGAAACAAATTTTCGTCGGTAAAGTTAATTTAACATTTACCGACGTAATAGAAGCTGAACCACATTTACCGACGGTAAAGGTTGTGTCGTCGCTATATGTCGTCAGAGATTTTGCGCGAAATTCATTTCCTCCATTATTGTCGATGGTAATATATTTCTGTCGCTATATATAAACAGTATAACGTATTTACTGACGGATTATTGTTTTCCATCGGTAAATAGCTATGGTTTTTTGTTTGTCATAAAAGTTCCGTCGCTAATTCATGATTTTCTTATATTATAATATACCAAAAATAGACTTCTCTCTTCTACTCATCCTCATTGTTCTTCAAAACGCCTCTCTTGACTCTCTGCTTTCCAACTCTCTATTTTCATCTCAAATCTTCTAAACCTTATCCACCACTCTTACAATGGCAGAAATCATATCAAAAGGACAAAAGAAAACTCTAACTTTTAATTATAGTCATGGTGAAGCTCATGTTACTGAACATATCTCCTCTAAGCCCCAAGTATCAAAAGTGCATTGGGTTATAAATGATGATGATTCAAATGAAGAACATTGTCTTGCAAAGCAAGTCGAGAAAATTTTTGAACAAAATGAAAACCCTGATGCTGAAAAGAAAGAGGAAGAAGAATCTAGAAAAAGAAAAGGGAAGAAATAAAGAAGGGAAAAGCACATGTGACCGAGCAAACTATTAAAAAAATAAGTTGTTTCATAAAGAGATGATTCGTAAAGAAAAAAGGGGAAAGAAGATAAAAATAGCTGCAGAAAAAGGAAAGACATCAATACCATCAAAAAAATTTCATTCAATAGAAGCTAAAGTTCGATATAAAATGCAGTACAAGAAAAGAATCCAATCTGAATAATAATACATTATAGAAAGATGATTATTTGGTGATTAATAATAATAAAATTATTATTATTATTACTTTTTAATGAGAGTAAAAATAGTCA
This sequence comes from Erythroxylum coriaceum, assembly GCA_026874005.2. NCBI lineage: Eukaryota > Viridiplantae > Streptophyta > Magnoliopsida > Malpighiales > Erythroxylaceae > Erythroxylum > Erythroxylum coriaceum. The sequence goes on from JANQAP020000158.1 coordinate 6,020,666, forward strand.
AAAATTCTAAGTTCTTTTACCCATAATTATTTTCAAAATCAAATAAAAAATAGATACAACATTATAAATCAAATAATTTAAGTTTGAATAAATCAAGTTGTACCTTTTGTGATTTGGATAAATTAGATTTATGCTAACAATTTTGGAACTAAAGTCCTGTTTAATCAATCTTTCTCCAAATGATTAATAATAGTTAAATTTTATATTTTTATTTTTAAATGACGCAAATTTCATCTTTTAATTTTAAAGTTTTAAAATAATTGATTATGAATCCTTTTTAGTAATTTTTAGTCTTGTCATAAATTAATATCTTTTTCACAACTTAAAAGCACATTTTACTTAAACATTTTATTTAAGTCAAAATTTAGTTGATTAAACACTCATATCTTATTCATATCCTCCAAGCACATTTTGTTGAACATCCTGTCGTTGATCTAATAAGATATTTGATTTATAATTTTTCTTCACCTCCTATATGAGATTTATTAGTCAGTTTAAAACTCCATCCTCATCATATAAAACATTTTATTTCTCTTTAATTTTAAGCTATTTCAACATTATTTTATAAATTAAATATCTTATTTGACCATATATGTACATTTTATTTAATTCAAAATTTATTATCATTAAAGACTCGTAACTTATTCATAAATTGCAGGTACATTTTTAATATAATAGTTAAATTAATTTTATTTATTGTTTGTAAGCATATATTAATTCATTTTACCTTAATATTTACAATGTAAACTTTAACATGTTTTAGATAAATTATTTAATTAATCAATGATTTAAAATTAAGTGATAAAATTTAATGGTGCTTGCAAGTCCTTATATATCTTTATTCCTAATTAACAATCCTCTTCAAACTTGAAATAAATTATAATTGTTCGATACAAAATAATGGAACAACCGCAGATGGAATAAAAGAACTTAAAGCAAAAACAATGAGAATGAGGATTAAATATATTGAGATCTTTTATAGTTTGAATTTTATTTTAATAATTATATATCGAAAATTTTCGTTTGCTAATATAATATTACTTAACTGTTATATAACTCTCTCATAGTTAATTAATTAATTAATTAATTAATTTTTATTAAAATAGTGAAGTATTAATATGACAAAATTTTAAGGTTACGAAAGAGTATAAAATCAATGATGTAAAAATCAGACCGGACCGATCAATTCAATCTAGTTAAGTACGAACCAACTTAGTTTTTTGTTTGTTTTTTATTTTTGACCAGTATAAATAAAAACCAACCAGTTACTTTTCGACCGATTTCTTCTAAACTGTGAAGAACTGGATGCCTTCGTCACCCAAATTAGTATTCACAAAAAGACGACAAAGAACCTAATCGCAAGGATCAGACTCAAAAATCCCACATTCAAGCTCACATGCATTAAACCTCCAAACCTAACACAACATCCAGCAAATTTTCACAATCCCTAAGCTCTAACTCGCTTCACTGCACATAGGTGAAGAAACTCTGACGATGGCAATGGAGAGTAAAGATTGGAAGAGAAACAAGTTGAGGAATTTTTGTGGCAAAATATTGACTGAGTGTAATATTCTGGCCAAATAGTTAGAGAGAGAGAGGGAGTGTAGATAAAAACAGAAAGAAGATAGAGAAGAGAGAAGAAGCTAAGGCTTTTGATGTTCTATTATTTTAAATTGCATTAATTGATAATATTAACTATCATGGGTGGCATGTCACAAGGTTGAGCGGAGGCTGCACTTAGCCCCAAATATTACCTTGTGCTATAGTGTTGTTTGTGTGGCCCACTCACAACATAAAAGTTAAACGTTAACAGTAATAAATAAATAAAATTTTAATAATAATGATATATAACCATCAATAATTAGTCAAATAGTTGGTCACATAATTAGTCTCTACTTTTTTAAAATATCAATTTTATGTATGTTATAAAGAGAAAATATTATATTTGAAATAAATAGTTTTAAATAAAATGAATATGTAAATTTTAAATTTTATAATATTAAAAATATTAGTATTTATTGATCAAAATTCAAAACAAATCATTAGTATATTTTCTATTTCAATAAAATATTTTATTTTTACTTATTTTTATAATTTTACTTCTTATTTATTATATATCAGTTTTATAACGGTTTAATACCGATTAAACCTTTAAACCTTAAGCTTTTTCTTTGACTGGTTCGATGCCTGGTCAGATTTTTAAAACATTGCATAAAATTAGCCTAATCTACGAAACCAAAATTTAGGGTTTGGGTTGAGACTAATCTCTGGTGCAACTGTTCTCTTCTTTTTGGTCTTCTTTATAGTGACTGTAGTACTCGTTTGTGTTTACTTCTATTGACGAAACTGGTGCATCCACTTTTATGCATAAGCTGAGAAATATATAATAGAGCCTTAATTGAATTTCCAGATGAAGTTGAGAATGTATTGGCATCAATGTCCTCAGGATACGAACTAAAATCGCATCTATTTGGCCCTGAAAACCATATAATGATTTTTAATCAGCAATAATTAAATTTTGACACTAAATAATTGCAATAATGAAGACAAGATTTGAATTTAGGAAACTCTCGAGATTGACAGGTTCGTTCCAACCGATTAAACATACGCATGTCACAAAATAACGTTGCTTGAGTCTTGTCATCACATGAACCATAGAAGAAAATAAGTCCAAGTGGGAGCTAATGGGATTTTTAGATGATTAAAGAAGTTAGATTAAGGAAGTTAAAGAAGCTGTGACAGAGAAGACCACTATCTGCGATCTATGATAACCTAGCAATACCTCGAGAACAATTTTATTATTTCTGAATTCATAATATAAAAGAAGCTTCACCAAGATCTTTCATCTTAAAATTCTTTCATAGAAAATTCTTGATTTTGTATAATAAACTTATATCATTATTGGCAAGTATTATGTCGTCAACATATGAAACTAAAAATATATACTTACTCCCATAGATAGAACTTGTGGATATGCAATTATCAACCAAATTCATCTTAAAACTAAAAGAGATGATAACTTGATAAAACTTGCAATACCATTGACAAGAAGTTTGCTTGAGTCTATGGATAGATTTCTTTAATTTGTAAACCATCTGCTTTGAAACATAGTTTTTAGGTTGCTCTATATAATTTGTTTCATTAATGTCACTATTAAGGAACATTGTGTTCACATTTATTTGATGTAATTCAAGGTCAAAGTGTGCCACAAGTGACATTATAATCCTAAAAAAATCTTTCAAAGAAACCAGTGAGAAAGTTTCTTTATAATTATTTCCTACCTTTTAAGTAAAACTTTTTGTCACAAGAAGAGATTTATATCTTTTTACATTACCTTTTGAATTCATTTATGTCTTAAATATCTATTTGCAACCAATGAGTTTTACACCTTCAAGCAATAGAACAATATTCCAAACATCATTGTCTCTCATAGACTTAATTTTCTCATTCATGACATCAATATACTTTTAAGAATTAGAACTCTCAATGGCTTCAAGGAAGTTGATTAGATTATCTTCCACTATGCCACTGTCCATATTATGTTCCTAGAGAAATAAAATATAATCATCCAAAATTGCACTTCTCCACTCTCTAGTAGATCTTTTCTTCTTAAGGATTTAGAGTTTATCCTTAAAGAATATTTAATTAATCTTGATTAGGGAGATTTTCAACATTGTCTTGTTGCTTTAAGGTTGCTTCATGAATAATGTCAGAAATATTAACCTGATCATGGTTAATAATAACTATTGGAACAAATTATTCTTCAAATACAAAGTCTTTACCCTTATTCACCTTTTAAACTCAATATCCTTAAAGAATTTGAAATTTTCCATCTTAAAAATAGACTTAACTAAAAGATCATAAAATTTGTATCTCTGTTAACATTCAAAGTACTCAAAAAAATAGTTACTTAATGTTCTTGAGTCCAGTCCTTTCATTTGGCTTATAAGGTCTTGCCTAAGTTGGACAAAACAAATATGAAAATCTCTACACTAGTCTTTGTACCTATTTATAATTTATAAGGAGTTTTAGTCATCGCCTTAATTGGAACTCTATTGAGAATGTAAGTTGTGGTCTTTAATTCCTCTCCCTATAGCGAATATGGCAAGATAGTGTGAATAACCGTACACTTTACCATTTCTTTCAATGATTTGTTTCATCTTTTAGCAACATCATTCATATAGGGTTCCCTAACATTGTATACTGTAGGACAATATTGCATTCTTTGAGGAAATTGACAAATGGTTTTGGACGTTGTTTACCTAAATCGTCATATGTACCGTAATATTATCCATCACAGTCATTTCTAACACTTTTAATACTTTTTGCAAGTTGATTCTCAACCTTAGCTTTGAAAACTTTGAATATGTCCAGTGCCTATGACTTCTCATGAATGAGATAAAAGTACCCATAATGTGAATAATTGTCTATAAAAGTAATAAAATATTTTTGACCATTAATCCAAAAAGATGTCGGAAATGGCCCATAAATATTTATATTAATTAGCTCCAAGATGTTTAAAGATCTTTTGGCACTTAAGCTTCTTACGTTTGTTTGCTTCTCCTTAATACACTCAATACAAAATTCAAAGTTTGTTAGATTAAGTGGATCAAGAATTCCATTTGACAAAAGTCTTTCAATTCTTTGTTTAGGGATGTGCCATAATGAAAAAAATTATCATTTTCTATTTTCTTTTAACACCTTGTAAATTAACATATAAGGATTCATTAAATGAGGTAATTATATCAAGGTTATCAACATTTTAATAAAGAATCAATAAGCTTTGAATCATGAAAAAGACTAAATTATCCATTTACAAAAGAATAACAGTAATCAACATTGCCCAACACAAAAATAGAAACCAAATTTCGTCTTTAAAATGATAAAATATATGTCTCTTCCAAATTCAAATAATATTCAGTCTTACATGATAACCTAAAAGTCCATATCACCTCAAATTCAACAGTCATCACATCACCTCCATGCATGGATGTATCTTTCACCATCACTAGATTTTCAATAGCTTAGGCAACCTATATAGACACACTTATGTGAGTAGTAACACTATAATCTTACCAACAAGTGTGCCTAGATACTGAAACCAAATTAATCTCAAAATAAACTAAAGAAAGAAGTGTATCTATACTTTGCATGCTAAGCTTGATATTTGGTACACTTCTTTATTTTTCTTTTGTGAGAAGTCTTTCTATATAAGTAGTAAGCAAATTCTTCAGTTTGATATTTTTATTTCTTATGCTACTTCTTTTATGTTATAGAATCGTAACTTCCTTATCTTTAGAATCGTAACTTCCTTATCTTTCTTTCTATTCTTATTATTACCCCTTAAAGTTGGATGCCAAATAAGAACTATCAACCTTCTCTTACTTTATTCTCTCTTCTTCTTGCACATAATGTGAAATGAGTTTATTAAGAGTTTATTTCTCCTTTTAACAGTTATAACTAATTTTAAATTAACTAAATTGTATGGAAAAAGATATCAAAACCAAATGCATAAGCAATTCTTCATATAGTTCTAAATCAGTACCTTTAATTTTAAAGCAAAATGAGACATTTCTAGGATAGACTACTTGATGCTTCCATTACCCTTATATCTCATAAAAAACAAGACTTGCTAGAAGAGTACTTGTTTTTACCTTTGCTTAAGTTCTTTAAGGAAAGAGTTTACACCTTTATTATGTATACAATATGAGTTTTCCCACTTCTCTCAATCCCTCTTGTCATAAGAGAAACTTGTTTTTGTAAGAGTAGGGGGTCGCTCATTCTGAAGAGCAAAGTTTAGATCCATGTAGTTAAAAATGATCATGATGTCCTATTTTCAAACCTTAAAGTGTGCCATTTAGCACATTTATAAAGTTGATATTGATAGATATTGTTACAGCAGAAGTATTTACTTAATAGAGAATAAAAATAAACAAAGCAACAAACTCACAACTAAAATATAAATAAAGAATAATTAAAAAATTCAAATAATGGTATTATGGTAATCCTATGAAAACATACCTAACACGAAAATTAAATTTAATCTTTCAACAGAAATATCTATTTGTAAGCAGTACTTTTATTACAGTGGTCAATTAATATTTGATAATAAGTTCATATGAAATCATAATCCTTTGGTTGGACTGACTTATAATTTACAAAAAATTAAATAATTATCACATATTTATTCCCACAAGTGCATTTGAATTTCAGCCAAATAATAATTTTTCTTTAAGCCAATTATTATTTGCATAAGATTCATCTACACACAACTGTCTTGATGATTCTAAAATTAATTAATCTACACAAAAGATTTTACTTTGGTAACATATTATTTCGATTAATTAATATAAAATATCAATTTCTAAAAATTTAAAATATAAATGCCAAAATCACGTTAAGTCTTTCCCATCATTGTCAAAGAAAATAAAAACCCACATGTGAACCATTCTTCTTTTCTTAAAGGGATAACATATTCAAAGGTGTCTAATCTTTTACATTTTTTTCAATTTAGTGGCTAAGCTTTTAAAATTTTCAATTGAATGACCAATCTTTTAAAACTCTAACAATTTAGGTCAAAATGTTATATTTAATGATGTAACATATCTAGTAAATGTCACGTTGACGTCCATCTATTAACCACATCAGCAGAAACAAACATTTTGAATTAAATTGTTAAAGTTTTAAAAGGTTGATTATTCAATTGAAAAATTTAAAAGCTTAGGCACTGAATTGAAAAATTTTAAAAGATTGAGCACTTTAGGATTGGTTATTCCTTTGTTAAATGAGTGGCTAGTAGACCACTTGGAAACAATACTCATAGTAATATATTATAAACCAACTAGAAAGTCCTCTAATAACAACCACGAATCACATGCATACATACATACATATGTAAAAGCTAATAAGAGCATAAATCTAAATCTACCAATAAGTCTCGTCATATATATGTTAATCCAAAAATTAAAACCATAAAAATCTTAAGAAGAAAAGACCTCTAACATAAAAATAAACTTATCTCAATAATCCAGCAAGATATAGGCTCTTATGTCACTTGTTATATTTAATATAAAACTTATAATATAAACCTAAATTAATCATGTAAGATTATTAAAAATAAACTTGATTGTTGAAGCATACTTGAATCCATGTGGTCGAGTTGTTGTGGCTTTTTTTGGTTTTTGATCTTTCAAGAGAAATTTATAAGTTATTTACTTTTTTGGGATATTAAAAAAGCAAACCCAATTTTCTTTCCAGTACCATAACTACTGACTTATAGGTATGCTAATTATTTCTAATTTGTCTCTCATAAGTTAAAATTTTAACATTAGGATTTTTACACATATGATAAATCATACTTAAATAGATGATTTAAGCTTGTTGATCTGAAACCCTAATAGATAACTTTTAGTCTTAGTCAAAACCTTATAATAGTCCATAACATATAATTGTTTTATATATGTAAGTCTATTAAAAATTCCAATAGTATCAATAATTAAGTTACTCGTCCAACCTAATTAAGTTATCGCTTTTAATATTAGGAATATTACACAATTTATCTCTAAAAGTTTAGTTAAAGAGAAATAATTCAATATTCAATATTCAATATTCAAATAAAATAAATTATATTAAACTTTACATGACAATTTAGTACCAAGTGGAGTTTATTTTAAAAAGATTTATAGAATTTTGAATTTAAATATTTTAAAAAAAATAATTATCATATGAATTATAATTAAGAAAATTATTTTTCACGAAATTTAAACAATGTAATCTCTTATTTTAATATAAGAAGATATTAATTATTAAGATTAATCGAGATTATGTTACATTTGATTATTTTTAATTTAATTAACAAAATGACATCTTTTCAAGAAATATATTTGATATATTGGAGTTTTAGATCAGATCGGGTAGCCTAAACACGAACTTGAAGCTTGAAAAATATAAGAATTTGAACACAAGCTGAAGTATGGTCAACTCAAATTAAACTTGTTAACATTAGGACAAAATAAATTGAATCTAAACACAAATGTCATCCCTAATTGAATCTAATATTACCGTTTGCAAATCGTCTTACTTATATCATCTTATAGATAAAACTTAACTATTATTTTGGATTTAACACTAGAGATATAAGTGTATCTCACAATTTATTAGACTTTAAATTTTGATAAATATAAGATTGAACGTATTTGCATTTATCTTAGTATTTTTATATACTAAGTAAAATAGTAACGCATTATGGTTAAATTGATTTAGATAAAAATAAGAATAAATAAATAAAAAAATGAAAACATTCAAAGGTGTTTATATATATGTTTTAATTAGTAAAATAACTTTGTTTTAAAAGAATAATTATTTATAAAATATTCTCAATATATTAATTATAAAGGTTCAAAATGAGTTTTTTAATCATATTTAATAAGATTTATAAATTTATTTTCCTGCTCGAGTTGGAGTCGTTTCATTGTTGAAACTAATTTTTATTTTGTTAAAATTGGAGTGGAAATGCTTTTGAATATTATAAAACAAATATGATATTTATACGTCAACCTAATAAGATATCAAATTTTTTTATTTTGATGTTATTACTTAAGAAATAAGATATTAAAAATGATAACTTCGAGTGCCAACGGATATGTGAACTTCGAGTGTCACTAACTCCAGAAGCAATCAAGAGAAGGAAAAAATCGCAAACCCTAGGAGG
>JANQAP020000158.1:6089231-6100483 GCA_026874005.2 Erythroxylum coriaceum
TATAAAAAGGAAAGATAAGGTTGTTGTGATTGATGAAAGTTAGTTGTCTTTAATGTATTAAAGAGTATGATGAAGTACAGATCGGAGAGTATGATGTTAATGTATTATGAGATTTTTAATTAAATGTTGGGTTAGGATATCTGTATTCCGAATAAGGGTTAGACTCCAAAAACGGGGTCTAACATGTTTGGTATCAGAGCAACAGATATGGTATCCGAGTTCGACTCTGAAAACGGGGTCTAATAGTAGGGCTCTCAGATAGCTTAATACTTTCACTAAAGAACAATAATAGTTTTATACAAGGCCTTATAGAGCTGACTCACTCAACCCTTTCCACTATCCCTTATCCTTACAACCTGTGAAAGTATTTCACACCCAATAATATGACCGACTCGTGTTAACCTCAAAAAAAGATTTTCTCAACAACTTTTAACGATAAAGACAATTAACAAATAACTCAAGTGATTAAAATAACTAGGAACCAAAAACAAAAACATTTAAGATACAAAGGAACAACTTCCCGATAAATTCAACTCCTTCTAAGATAGATCTTAAAGTTGTTCACTAAGTAAATCGTTGTAGTCAGTTGCTGGGATTTTTCTGCCTTACTCACAACCATAAATCATCAAGGGCAGCCACTAAAATCTTTTTTCACCAAAAAAAAAAGATAGCACGAAGAGAACATATACAGCAAAAGATTGACGTTAAAGAATTGAAGAAAAATACTCTGCTGATTCACGCAAAAGCTAAAGGACAATCACAGTTGCACCAACAAAATCATCAACGACACCCCAACCTAAAAAGCAGTCATAGCATAAGACACTCATAGCAACAAGAAAAAAATCAAAGATATGAGGGTCCATGTAGCATCCCACCCTATCTGACACATACACGTACACCCTTCGGATGTACGTGCACATGCCCGACAGAAATGGCATGCTAATTTATATCACTTTCACTATATTGCACGGCATCATAATTAAAATCATAAATAACACAATGTCTAAAATCCAAAATTTCCTCATTTCATTTCATAACCATAATTTTACAATGTAGCAATATATCCATCATCCAAGTTTATATAATATCAGCCTATCAGAGTCACAACTCTGTCTACAAAGTATGCTACATACATGAGGACTTAACAAAATTAAACTAATCCTTCAGTCTTAGCTGATTGACCTTCGAGCCATGTCCTCTATCCAAAAGTTGTACAAAATCTCTTCTAAGCAGTCTTAGAAGCTAAGTCGTCGCTCTCTCGAACTTGAAAATGTCAACGTTACAATTTGGTTAAGTTTTGCGAACTCAGTTAAGTAATCATCCTCGATGGTTCACTCTTGTCATGCAACACAACAATTCATATTATCATATAATTCACATTATCTCATTTATCATCATGTGATATCACGAAACACTTTACTCACAAATGTCACATTCCAAAAAACATACAATTCATCATTTCATCGCGATCATGCCAAACATGCTCATCGATAAGTATTCACACATTTCATACAATAAAAATCCTTAAAACATTGCAATCATTCAATTTATTCATATCATATGTGTATGCAATGTTTATGAGACTCGAATTCATTTATTATGTTGTTATGACCGGGTGCCTTTTTCACTGTCCCGTATCCGTTGTGGATACCAGGCTCTATCATACTGTCCTTTATCTATTGGGGATACATGGCTCTTTATACATTGAGCCTTAGGCTCTTACTACAAATTTATGAGCTTTAAGCTCTTTTTCACTGGCAATTCTGGTCACAACTTCCTTTATATTTCATACATTCATGGAATAAATGCATTTCACATATTCAATCATCATGTTTAGTCAAATGCATTCGCATTTGCATTCATTTTCTCATTCACATTGATCATCGGACTTGGTTCAACATTCAACATATAAGTTGAGAACACATTTATTCAATCAAATTCACAATGAATAGGGATGTCAATTCCAGCCCGACCCGGCCCATTTTTGGCCCAAGTTCGGCGGGCCATGGGTGGGCCACGGGTCGACCATGGTCTGCCAAATGGCATCGTTTTGTTCAAAAGGACGCCGTTTTGTATTTTTTATATTAAAAAAATATAGACAGGCTGGGTTTGGCTGGGCCCGCCCTTGACCCACCGAGCCATGGGCTAACCACGGGCCGAACGGCCCATGGGATGGCCTGCCATTTTTGAGGCCAGGCCGGGCAGGGCCGAGGGCGGCCCAGGCCTGGCCCGGTCCATTGACATCCATAACAATGAAGGAGCACTTCCAATGTATTAATCATGCATCAAACGCCTCAGACATTTTATGTCTGGAATTCAGTACACATACATCACATATCAATTCAATTCAGAATCAAACAAACAATCAAGGTGAGACTATCTTAGGTTACTCACAATTGCTCCCTTTAACTTATTGTCTTGAAGTCCTGGTAATGTTTGGAAGCGTTCGCTCAACATGCTCCTCTATATGCAATCACATACATTTATATGTCACTCATATGCATTTTCATATGAATAATCAGTCATAAGTACATTTATGTATGTGTCATGTATTATGCATGTTCAATGACAAATTCTCGGGTATGTTTCTTTATGACACTTTATAAACAATTTACCACACCTTCCAATCATTCTTTAATCCATAAAACCCTTTTCTCACCTTAATCCTTTCATTCAACACCAACTAGATTCAATTAAGCTCTTATTTAACCCTTAATACCTTATATAGAAACCCTAGCATTGGTTGGTTCAAGCTTCTTTCAAAAGACAACTCTTTTTCTCCATAGGTTTGGCCACGATCGTGGTGCCTCTGCCACGATCATGACAGAAACATGATCGTGCCCTGCAATTTTCCTCTTCCATTCACCCGAATTCAACATATATCATAACACCAATTTCATGCCAATTTTCCCATAATTCACTACCTCTAATACAACATCATTACACACTAATTCAACTACCAATTTGATTGCATCCCCTTATAAAACTCTATTCAATTGATTAGGCATCTTCCATTACACATTCTCATTTATGAAATCTGTAACATCACATTCATAGCATCAAGTAATTTATCCACTCAGTTTTGCCCTCATTTTAAGCCCAAATTAAGTCCAAAAGTATCATAATTATATACTTCATCCTTCATTGGTTCAACCATTTCATAATCAAACATTTCTATGAAAATTCACTGCCCATGATCGTGACATCCCTTACCACGATCGTTACATATCTCCCACTTATCTTGCAGTTTTCTAGTTTTTCTCAGGATAGATTTTTAGGTTAGTTTTGTATAACCATTATGACCTAGAAAATGACGTTTTTAGGCAGCATTTTCTTCTAATAAAATGTTCCTCTATGTCTTAAATTTCTAATTACATCAAATTAATAAATTTTGGTTCAGTATCATGCACGTTATAATCAAAATACCACAGACTATTCTCATACCTTGACAGAACACAATTCTCAAATTCAAGCCAAATTTCAAGACTCTTAAGGACAAATTTCAAATTCGATTCCTTCATAAAAAATGTATCCATATGTTTTTAGTTTACTCTAAATCAAAATCGATCTAATTTGGGTAGTCAAAGATTAAGTTATAGCCAAAATATAGATGTATGTTCAGTAAAACACTGCATATAATATACTCCAGCACACTTTATTGCCTAAATTCTATCATTTATCTATCATTTCAAGTTGATGATTCAATTAAACCTAAATTTCTAGTTCAGAATTCTCTAGTCACAATTCACAAATTCATGAATGATCACCACCCAAAACTAGAACCTAATTCCATATTTTTCTGCACTTTTGTCTACTTCATTTATCTTCATTTTAAGACATCACCCTATTTCTCACAATCCTTGATCTCTTTATTTGTATCACCCAATTTGCTTCTTCTAACATCACTCATGCATGTATCCATTTACAAATATGAAAACCTCATCAAAACGTCATTTACACTATCATAAAACTTAAAGCATAACTTGTTTTAACCTTCAAATCCTTCAGCAAAATTTCAGAAATGGGGAGAGCAAAAGAGAAATTTTGGTGGATGGAAAAAGACAAGGATTCAGTAACATTTGAAAACCTCAAATGGCTGAAGACTTTGCAAGATGTAATGTGGATAAGCCAATAACACAAAAATACTTAGCTAGGTGTTTCGATGATGAAGAGCAAGGAGAAAGATGATGTTTTCGATGGTGAACAACAAGGGAGCTACAGAAACTTCCTTGCCCAAAAATGTGACTTAGGTGTCTCATTTGTGTCTTAACACATGTCTCTAGTGCATGTCTACCATTTGTCACCCATGTAAGGCTACCATTTGTCTCTTAGCTATTGATCCATATGTCACACATTAATGGGTCCATTTTTCACTCCATAATTATTCCATTTGTCCTTCATCTAAGCTACCAAATGTCACATTTCCATTTGTCTCTTATTTCTACATTTTTCCTAGTCTAAAATACCCCAAATTTTTAGAAATTTCTAAAATGTCGCCAAAAATACTAATCAATTCTAATACACACCAATTCAATTTTCAAGACAAATAATTCACAATTCATATTTTAATGGCATTAAAATCACTTATACTCGAAAAATGTCAATGAAATGCATGTACACTTATTTTAATGATTGTCAACATTATTCACATGTATGAGTATGCCATATGATGCATGAAATATATTTCTAAATTCTCAATAAGCTCTCATATATGGTATCTTAGGGTTCTAACCCTGATCATGGAATAATGGAATGTTACAATCCAGGTGAAGTGTAAGGCAAGTCCACCACTCGAGGTTGCTTATTGGCATTTAAGATACGAGGGGAGATATTCATCAAAGTTACCGGTTCAAGAATACTTGAATCCAATTTAGGAACACCGTTGGCATATATGAACTGAGTGATAAGACATGGAAAATACAACAAGGAGTGAAGCTTACTAATAACTCCTAATATAGCATTAATAATAAGTTTACCTAAATTGAAATGCTCATTAGTTCCAATAACATATACTAATTTTGCTTGAGCCAGATAAACCGATACCACGTGCATACTTGGTAACCAGTTAGCCAATACTAACTTATGAATAACAAAATATTTCTGCGTTAATATAAAAGCATGCAAAACAGACGTAGATGACCAAGTAGTTAATCTTCCACCACTTAACATAGTTGCCAACATATCATTTGGCACATTCCAATCATCACTATAAGCAAGTTTCCCAAACATATTATCAAAGCCCAAAAATAAATTCAATCAATCAGAGTTAAATGGAATCAATCTACCTCACACACCAATTTATAACACATAGCAGATTTGGTCATGAAATCTTTAACCAAATTGTAAAAAAAAATCACCAATTCAGAATCAAAATGTTGCGGTAAAAAGAACAGTCGGTGGTGATCCATACTCATCTCAAATTCATACGTCATTAATTCATCAAAGTCATCTACCATCTTCGAATGAGTAGAACCAAACACAATATCATCAATATAAACCTGAGCCATCATCAAATCAGATCTGAATTTTTTAAGAAATAAAGTTTTGTCAACACAACCTTGTTCGTAACCTTGCTTGATGAGATATTGGGTGAGTGCTTCATACTAAGCCCTTGGCTCTTGTTTAAGATCGGAAAGAGTCTTTTTTAGCTTAAAAACATGATTTGCATTTACTGAATCAATAAACCTTTCAGTTGCTAAACATATACCTCTTTTTGTATGAACCTATTCAAGAACGCACTCTTGATATCCATTTAATAAAACTTGAAGGCTTTCACACATGCTATACCCAATAATAGTTTAATCAACTTAAGTCTTGCCACTAGTGCGTAGGTTTTGTCAAAATCAATTCCTTTAATTTGAGAGTACCCTTGAGCCACTAACCTTGCTTGATTTCTAATCATATTACCCTTTTCATCAGTTTTAATATGAAGCACTCATTTTGTTCTGATCATATTCACATTAGATGGTCTTGACACCAATTCCCATACATCATTTCGTGCAAATTGAGTCAATTCATTTTGCACAGCTGCTGTCCAGAACTAATCTTATAAGGCTTCTCTGACATTTTTTGATTTGAATGAAGAGGTGCAGTATAAATATCCTGCAAGTTCTCAGTAATCGACCTTTTTTCTCTCTCTTATATTTCTTCTCTCAGTAACATCTTCAATAACATTCTTTACTGGGTGACTTCTTCTAATTCATGAGGGAGGATCTCAATTTAACCTTCTTTCAAGTTTTGAGTGTTAGAAGGAATTATGTCGGTGTCAAGTGTCTTGGTGATTTCATTATTCAAAGCAACTGACAACTCTGCTATTTGAGCATTTTGTTCACCAGCAATAACTAACTATAGATCTGGATTTTTTTTCTTGTTTCATTGCTTGTTTGGTTAGTTTGTAAGGCCAATTTTGCAAGTTCCCTTTTGCCACTATAGCATTTAGTTGAGACACATCATCTATCACAACATTTATGGACTCTAACAATTTCTTGGTTCTTTGATTGAAGACTTAGTATGCTTTACTATGGGTTGAATAACCAATGAATATCCCTTCATCTCATTATTTGACTTAGAGCATTCACCTTTGTAGCCAATGCCTTAAAGATCTCCTTTTTTTTTGGTAAAAAGAAAATTGCATTAAATGCAGTCAATCAGGCACTTCAAGCAACAAACTGTCCAGCTCAAGTAAATGCGACATCTCCAAAGGAGGAACTGAAAAAATAAACAAAGGATCATGATACCATAAGCCATGCTTAGATAAGTAGTCCGCACAGTAATTTGCTTCGCGAAACACGTGAGAGACTCAGAAGTTGACAAAACAAGTCTGCAACTCCTGACATCTCCTAAAAACACCCGTCACACTCGCCACAGGGAGCCTGTTTAACATCTCCCAAGCCACAAAAGAATTCATTTTAATATGTAAATTTAGGACCTGGTGACGCTGCGCCAGCTCCATACCCGAACATATGGCCTGCAACTCAGCCACAAGGACACTACAAGACCCCAAACATCTTGAGAACCTAAAAATCCATCGCCCACAAGAATCCCGCAGTAGCCCACCCTCGCCTGCCTGACCGCTGCTTACCTGCTGAGCTCCATCATAGTTTAACTTTAACCACTCTGGTAAAGGTGGAATCTAGCGTACCCAACGACTCTCTTGTCGCCCCACAATAGGCCCCGTCTGTCATTTGATCACAGTCACAAAGGTGAACTGCTTGTAATACCACCAAATACACCCATTAAGATCAGCAGGAACCTCTAATCAGTTAGAAAATACAAGGGTATTTCTCCAGCGCCAAAGCAACCAGGCAACAGTCCTAAATAACACAGGCCAAGCAACCTGATGGGAATTCCAGCTGGACTGCCGTAAATTCTGGAGTAGCCAGCCTTGCAAATCCCCTGCATAAAACCCTTGCTGGACACTCGCTGGCACCATCCTATCCCACACCTACCGAGCCCATGCATAATCACGTAAAACATGCAAACTGGTTTCAACCTGACAATGACAATTCTAGCACATAGCATCAGAAGCACACCCCCTTCGAAAGCACATATCCTTTGTAGCAAGGCGATCATGGCCAACTAACCATAAAAAGCTCCTCACCCGCTCTGGACCTTGCCACGACCAAATCTGCAGCCAAAGCACATCATGATCATGACCCTCATCCTCCTCAAATAAATCATAAGCTGTTGATATCGTGAAAGTACCACTCGGACTATGTAACCAGATCACTCGGTCAGCACACCCCTCCTCAGGCACTATTTCAAGCACCCGAGCATAAATAGAATTCGACAATAGCGACTGTAACAACTCCTCCTTCCAGCAACCCCTGTCATCAACAAAATCACTAACTTTAATAGTCGTATCATCTAATGAAACCCCATCTAAGGCCCAATGACAAAGGGGCCCTACCTCCGCCACCCACTCATCATACCAAAAGGAGATCTGGTGACCATCCCCCAATCTCCATGCACAACCCCTCACAAAAGTAGGCCACAGCTTGCAAATAGCACTCCAAGTAACCGAACAAGATGGCCGAGACTTCGGAGACTCATACAAAACTCCTTCCCACCCATACTGACCTGACAACACCCGCACCTATAATGCATCAGGTTTAGTTATAAAATGCCAACAAAATTTTAACAATATAGCCTTATTACGAAAATCAGCCGGCCGAAACCCAAGACCACCACAACCCTTCGGTTGGCAAAGCTTATGCCATCCGATCAAATGATTCCCTTGCTTATCTTTCGTAGCCCCCAAAGAAATTGACGAACAACCTTATCAATCTCCTGATGCACAGAGACTGGAAGCAAACTCGTCTGTATAACATATATCGGGATAGCAGCTAGAATAGACTTCGCAAGTGTGCTACGTCCAGCTAGCGACATCTTCTTAGCCTTCCAACTTATTAATCTATCTTTCATCTTATCCAAAACTTGCGTGTAAAACTGTCTCTTACCCTGCCCTTACTGAATCTGTACCCTAAAATAGCGGCCCACAGCATCCGAACGTTTAAATCCAAGCACTCGGCAGACATCTTGCTTTAACTGAACCGAAGTATTCTTCGAGAAGAAAATGGACGATTTATCTGCACTGACCTGCTGCCCGGAACTTCCACAAAAGGAATTCAAACAATCATTAATCACCATAGCTTGCTGTACAGAAGCTTCCGCAAATAAGAATAAGTCATCGGCAGACAATAAATGAGAGATAGACTGTCCATAATGGCCCAACTTAATCGATTTCCATAGCCCATCAGACACCAAATCCGTAATAGCATGGGTTAAACGCTCCATACATAACACAAAAAGGTAAGGCGAAAGAGAATCACCTTGTCGAACTCCACGTAAGGGCACAAAGGGGGCAGTGGTGGAGCCATTGAACAAGACCCTCATGGATGCCGAGTTTGTGCACACTTTAATCCGTTCCACCAGACGAGCGTCCAGTCCCGTAAGTAGAAGGGACTCACTAATGAAATCCCAACTCAATCTATCATACACCTTCTCTATGTCTAGCTTGATAGCCATCCAACCCTTTCGGCCTGTACGTCTCTGTATGGCATGGATAATCTCTTGCACCACCACCACATTATCCACTATCTGTCTCCCAGGTACGAAGCTCGTCTGATATTGTGAAATCAAACCCTGTATATGCGGTTGCAGATGAGACACGATAATTTTAGTAATCACCTTATACAGGGCATTACATAAGCTTATCGGCCGGAACTGATGAAGGCCACTAAGAGCTGGGACTTTCGGAATAATAACTATAAATGTATCATTCAATCCCTCAGGCATTATACCATACAAAAAGAACTCGGTGACCACCCTGTGAACTGACTGACCCACAATTGCCCACTAACTCTGATAAAATATAGGTTGCAATCCATCCGACCCTGGAGCCTTGAAACGGCCCATACCCTGAACCACTTCATGTACCTCCTTCATTGTAACATTACACAAAGCTAGAAAAATACCCTGTAACTCCAAGGACGGGTAGGACCTTCTCGTTACAAACCCGGTGCGAACCCCTACATCCTGTGTGTACAATGCTTGAAAAAATTATACTGCCAGTCCCTCAAGCACAAGCGAGTCCTCTTGCCACATGCCATTACCATCCCACAGACCAGAGATACGATTACCCCATCTACGAGCTAATGTAGACATATGGAAGAAATTCATATTACACTCTCCAAAGTTAGTCCAATTCACTCCCGACTTCTGCCGCCAAATCAACTCCTCCTGCACTAAAATGAGCTCATACTCCTTCCTGGTATCGTCATGCATGGCTACCAAACTGTCCGACTAACTCGAAGATAAGGCAGACTCCAAATCCTATAACTTATCATACAACAGATTCTTCTGCTTAAACACATCACCAAACACCTTCCTGTTCCACACCTTGACCTTTCGTAGAAAAGCCCTATAAGCATCGGTCCAACCCACTGCACCAGCTTACTGCGACTGCAGCAAAGGAGTAAACCCCAAATGAGTCAACCATGCCTCCTGAAACCTAAACGCCCAAAACCTGAACCCTGAATTGGGAAGAGAGTCAACAAAATCAGGCAATGATCAGACTTAACCCTCGGTAAGTGCTTTAAAACTGCAGCCAGAAAGGTTTGGATCCACTCATTATTAACCAGTGCCCTATCCAGTCATACACGAAGATTGCCCCTGAACCAAGTAAACTTGGGTCCCAAGAAACCAAGCAAACTTGGGTCCCAAGAAACCAAGCAAACTTGGGTCCAGTAAGCTCACATGCATTTGAAACCGTGAGAAGTTCATTACGCCATTGTCCAGCAGGAGACCCGCCTACACACTCCGACCTATCCATACAGCAGTTCAAATCACCAATAATAACTCACAGACTGGTAACCGACAGTCTAAGCATACCAAGGTCACGCCATAGCTCAGCTCGCCCCATATGAGCAGGACTCGCATACACTGCTATACAGAAAAGGACTGACTGCCCCTGCACGACACGCATGTGAACAAATTGAGTCGAAGATTGCATAACCGTAACTGTAATGCTATCCTACCACAGTACCCAAATACCACCTACAAAACTCCTTGCCTTTTGACAATACCAATTCGGCCACCCCAACTTACGAATGACCTGGGCCGCTCGCAAACCACTAATTTGTGGCTCAACAACAATGAACATATCTGGCTTATACACCCAAGACAGCTCCTTAAACACAACATGAAACTAAGGGTTAGTTGCCCCTCTGCAGTTCCAAGGGACAGTCGTCATAATAAAACAACACCGAGAACAAAGATCAGGATTACCGAGAGGGCAGCCCAACCTCACTTCTCCTCGAATTTTTCGAGCTCTGCGTACTAACAAAAGGAAGCTTATCTATCACAATTCGCTTCTTCCCTAGCCTGGTGGAAACTCCGACCTCCATCAAAGACTAAACAGCAACACCTAACTGCTTCGAACCCTACTCCATTACCTCCTGCGACTAACCAGCACCAATCAACTGCACCACACCCACGCCTATAGGTGGCGGACTAACAGTCCTTGGCACGATAGCATCAAGTCGGCCTGAAGAACCTCCCGCGGGTGTAACACCCCACTCCCGCCGGACCCGAACCTGATATCGACAGTGATATCCGAATCCGTGCCCCGCGAGGGTGGTGTGTCACATCACTTCACTAAACAAAAGTCGGTATAATTTTTTTTTGAAAACTCTTATCACTTATCATTCATGTGGGCCCACTTTTCCTTTTCAAAACCTTTTGTCTACTTA
>JANQAP020000158.1:6260303-6272702 GCA_026874005.2 Erythroxylum coriaceum
CAGGTTAAGGTTTGTCCTGGTGAGGGCACTCCACCCTTGTGTGATGCACGTCCAGATGTCACTTAGGACGTCGGCCACCTGTCTCACAAGGGGCGAGGACCCGACACAAATTCTTGTCAAAGATGGAGGCAGAAGTCGATACATCTGAGGGTCCAGGTGAAGTGTAGGGCATGTCCACCACTCTTACTTGCTTATTGACATTTAAGATACGAGGGGAGATATTCATCAAAGTTACCAGTTCAAGGATACTTAAATCCAATCGAGGAACATTATTGGCATATAAGAACTGAATGATAAGGCATGGAAAGTACAGTAGGGAGTGAGGCTTACCAATAGTTGCTAACATCGCTTCAATGATAAGTATCCCCAAATTAAACCGTTCTCTTATTCCAATGACATATACTAATTTAGCCTAGGTCAGATAAACTGAAACCACGTGCGTACTTGGTAACTAGTTAGCCAATACCAACTTATGAATAACAAAGTATTTCTATGTTAATGTAGAAGCACTTAAAACAGAGATAGATAGCCAAACAATTAATCATCCACCAGTTAACACAATCGCCAACGTATCATTGGCGCATTCCAGCCATCACTATAGGCAAGATTCTCAAGCAAAATTATTAAAGCCTAAAAACAAATTCAATCGATCAGAGTCAAATTGATTGAGTTCACCTCGCACATATACCAATCAATAACACATAGCAGATTCGATCAGAAGATCTTTATCCAAATTGCAATAAA
Organism: Erythroxylum coriaceum; assembly: GCA_026874005.2. Taxonomy (NCBI): domain Eukaryota; kingdom Viridiplantae; phylum Streptophyta; class Magnoliopsida; order Malpighiales; family Erythroxylaceae; genus Erythroxylum; species Erythroxylum coriaceum. Next base: position 6,261,048 of record JANQAP020000158.1, read on the forward strand.
TTTCTTTCACCAATTTCGAATCAAAATTTTGTTATAGCAACGTAGCTTGCAATAGATTTCTTTCAAATAATAGGGCATCCAAATGACATTGTTGAAATTCATCCAAATTAATGAGATGGTCAAGAACTAACCCGATGTTTTCGAAAATGTCCCATTTTTTAACAGCAGCGGAAGTGTAGAATTTGTAGGACACGACATCATTAACAGACATTCTAGCTTAGGAGTGTCTCCGAGAAGTCGGACTAATTTATGAGCCAATTGTTTGATCAGTTTTCAGGGAGCGGAACCAGTGTCAGTAGGTGGTGAATCAACCATGGGGGCTGGAACAGTAGTTTCAACTTCAGCTTCTTCAAAATCAAAGGTTTCTATCATAGACATTATCACACTCATGACATCATCTTATTTCAATGATCTATCCCCAAAAAAGGTGATATCGGGAATTTCAATGGGTGCTGCAGATGAAGACCCAACACCAGTCATTGATCTTCCACGTGATGGGTGTTGTTGGAGCTGATTAAAGCGTTTAGTGGCTGCCACCGGTGGTTTCTCCACCATTGAAGATGAAGATTTATGCTTCATTTTGCCCATGATAATGCCAAAAATCAAAAACTCAAGCAAATAAAGATGAGTGTCGCTGGTGTAGTGAGAGAGAGAGATACTTGAGAGATAAGCCCAAAGTGATAAGGAGAGAGAGTTATCTTGAGATGAAGATTACAAACCCAAAGTAACAAGGCAAAATACAAAATAAAGACAAGAAGGGAATTAAATTGGGATTGATGGCAACCTAAAAGAAAGAAGATAATTTAAGGATTTTAATCCCTTTCAGGTTTTTTCATTTCTTTATTTTTATTAAAAAATATGTCAAAGGTTTAAAGCACATAATCCCAAAGCCCCTTGAAGAAGTTCAAACCTAACTGCATCAAGAGGTTTTGTAAAGTTATCCACTAATTGTTTTTCCATAGTGACATAAGACATAGTTGCTATTTTGTTCTCCACAAGCTCTCAGATAAAGTGATACTTTAGATCGAAGTGTTTCATTCTTGAATGCTGAACTGGATTCTTCAAGAAGTATATTTCACTCTTATTATCACACAGAATTGTCAACACATCTTGATCAATTTCGTAATCATTTAACATCTGTTTCATCCAAAGAAGTTGCGAATAGTAACTACCTACAATAATATATTTTGCTTCTACGGTTGACAGTGAAGTTGAAATTTACTTTTTGTTGTAAAACGAAATCAAATTGTTACTTAAGAAGAAACAACCCCTTGAAGTGCTTTTCTGATCGTCTAAATTTGTAGCCCAATTCATCTCACTTTACCCAACTAGATAAGATGTAGAATCACATGTATACCAAATCCCAAATTCAGAAGTACTACTGACATATTTGATAATCCTCTTTACCGTTGTTAAGTGTCTCTCTTTCAGGTTGGTTTGATAGTGAGCACATACTCTGATGTTATAACAGATATCCGGTCTACTTGCGGTTAAATACAATAGACTTCCAATAATGCTCCAATATAAACTGACATTAACACTTTTGCCATTTTCATCTCTGTTTAGCTTCGTAGAGACATTCATAGAAGTTCTCGCATGCTTAGCATTCTCAAAACAAAACTTCTTTATTAAATTTTTTGCACATTTGTTTGTGATACAAAAATGCCATCCTTTACTTGCTTAATTTACAAACCCAAAAAGAAGTTCAACTCATCTACCATACTTATCTCAAATTTATGCGTCATTAATTCAACAAAGTCATCCACCATCTTCGGATGAGTGGAACCAAATACAATATTGTCAACATAAATCTGAGCAATCATCAAATTAGATTTGAATTTTCTAATAAATAAAGTTTTGTCAACACTACCTCGTTCGTAGCCTTGCTTGATAAGATATTGTGTGAGTCTTTCATACCAAGCCCTTGGCACTTGTTTGAGACCGTAAAGAGCCTTCTTTAGCTTAAAAATGTGATCTGCATAGATTGAATTAATGAATCCTTTCAGCTGCTCCACATATACCTCTTCTTGTATAAGCCCATTCAAAAATGCACTTTTTACTTCCATTTCATAAAGCTTGAAGCCTTTCACACATCCTATACCCAACAATAGTCTAATCGAATCAAGTCGTGCCACTGGTGCAAAGGTTTTGTCGAAGTCTATTCCTTCAATATGAGAATAGCCTTAAGTCACTAGCCTTGCTTTATTTCTAGTCACATTGCGCTTTTCATCTATTTTATTATGAAACACCTATTTTGTTCCAATCATATTCACATTCGATGGTCTTGGCACTAACACCCATACATTATTTCATACAAATTGAGTTAATTTTTCTTGCATAGCTGCTGTCCAGAACTCATTTTGTAAGACTTATTTAACATTTTTATGCTTGAATGAAGAGGTGTAGCACAAATATCCTACGTGTTCTCAATAATCGACCCTTTTTTTTTCTCTTGTTTTTCTTCTCTCGCTATCATCTCCAATAACATTCTTTACTGGATGACTTCTTCTAATTCGTGAGGGAGGATCCCAATTTAAATCAACTTCGTTCAAGTTTTGAATATTCAAGGGAACTATTTCCACATCAAGTGTCCTGGTGGTTTTGATCATCCGAAGCAACTAACAACTCTTCTGTCTGCTCAGTTACTTCATCAGCAACAACTAACTGCAGATCTAAGTAATTTTCAATTCTTGTCTCGTTGCTTGTTTGAACTGGCTCACAAGGTTGGTTTTGTGAATTTTCTTCTGCCACTTGACCATTTAATTGAGAAACATCATCTATCACAAAATTTATGAACTCTAACACTTTCTTAGTTCTTTGATTAAACACTTGGTATGCTTTACTGTGTGTTGAATAACCAATGAAGATTCCTTCATCACTCTTACTCTCGAATTTTCTGAGTTGTTCCCGATCTCTAAGAATATAGCATTTATTGCCAAAGACATGAAAGTAACTTACATCTGGTTTCTTTCCCTTCCAACATTTATAAGATGCCTTATTCAAGATATTTCTAAGATAAACTTTGTTGCATATGTAGCATGTCGTGTTAAGTGCTTCGGCCAAAAATTACATAGACATCTTTTTTCCATTCAACATAGATCTGACCATCTCTTAAAGAGTTCAATTCTTCCTTTCAGCAACTCCATTTTTCTGTGGAGTTTTAGGTGCTGAAAATTTTTGTATGATGCCATACTTGTCACAGAAATCGTTGAAGCTTTCATTCTTAAATTCCCTTTTGTAATCTGATCGAATTCTCAACACTGACATACTTTTTAGATTCATAACCTGCACATATAGGCTTCTAAAAGCCTTGAAAGCATTTGATTTTTCTTTCAAAAATGATACCCAAGTATATCTAGAATAATCATCAACATAAGTTAAAAAGTATCTTATCCCACCAATGCTATCATGTTGTGTTGGACCAACCAAGTACATGTGAATTAATTCCAATATACATAAGGAACTAACATGTCTGACCTTTTTATGTGGCACTCCCATCTACTTACCTATTTGACATGCACTACATATCGATTTATCTTCTTTGTTTATTATGGGCAAACCTTTCACAGCTTCCAATTTCTTTAACTTACTAACAAGGTCATAACTAACGTGCCCAAGCTTTTGATGCCATAGATCTATATTGTCATCATATGAAGCTGATTTACAAGTAGTCGTAACCTACAACATGTAGCAATTGTCTGTTGATTGTCTGTCGCTTATAAGACATTCTCCTTGTTTGGTTAACACCCTGCATTCATCAATTGTAAATTTAACCAATAAACCACCATCATAAAGTTGGCTTATACTCACCAAATTGGATCTTAATCCATTAACATGAAGCACATTCTTAAGTTGTGGTAATCTATCCACGCATAATGTCCCTCTACCAATCACCAAATCCTTCTTTCCATCACTGAAAGTCACATACCCATCCACACAACTTTAATAATCAAATATATAGCCCTTTTCTCTTGTCATATGTCGTGAACATCCACTGTCAAAATACCAACTATTTTGAGAAGTAGCCTTTATGAATTTAAGAACTACGAGAGCTTGCAATCGATTCTTTTTAATCTAAGTGTGTTTCGGCATCATGGGCTGCTGCTGGAAATTTTGTGAGGAATGCATAGGTTTTTGGTTTTAGGTTCCTTGAAACAACATTTGTAGTAACTTATAGCATTTCGACCTTATGTGCCCGATAACCCCACAAAAGTGACATGTAGGTATAAATCTCCAATTCTTCCTTGTGATTTCCTTTTGGACATAACTAGTTTTCTCATTATTCTTATCGTTAGACTTGGAACTTTCACCTTTATAGCCAATGCCTTGGAGATCTCTTTAAGTCTTACCAATTTCTAGCAATTGTACTAATTTTTTGTACCTCTATTTAGCATTCTTAATCTTTTTCTGTATTAACCAACTTCAATTTAGTTTTACCTAGCTTATCTAATATGGACAATAACTTCTTCTTTAGATCTTGAATGATGTTCTTCATAAAGAGATTTTCCTTTTTTAGCTTTTCATTTTTCTTGCTTGTTTACAACCATTTTACATACATTAATTCGTAGACTTCATAAAAATTCTCCTTTTTGTTATCTAAACCATTATCATCACTGTCATAATTGAAGGTTAGACTTTGAGTTGATTCATCTGCATTTTCTGATTTATTCACGCTTTCATCATCGGTTACTTCCTTCTTAGTTTTTATTAAGCAAACAACTGGACTTTTGCTGTATGAAGCAATTAATGCAACACTACTCACAACTTCTTCTTCACTACCATATTCACTTTCATATTCATTCTCACTCCAAGTGCTCGTATAGGACTTCTCTTTCTCTTCTTCAAGGTGTTAGCACATTCTGCTTACACATGTCCGCAGCCTTGACACTTATGACATTAAATTTTCTTAACTTTTCTTTCACCCTTTTGAATTTTAGCTTATTGTTTGAAGTTGTTGTTTGATGAACTCCTACTATTTTTCCTAAACTGGGGTCTGTCCATTTTCACTTTCTTCAACCACTTACTGAAATTTCTTATCAATAATTCCAGATCCTCATTCTCGTTAGATTCATCTCCTACATCATTCACACCTTTTCTAATTTCAACTTGTAGTTCCAATCCTTTGCTCCTCTTTTGTTTGTCCCTTAATAGATTCATCAGTAAGAATTCTAATTAGCTTATCCAACGACAATTCATTGATATTATGAGCTTCCTTAATTGCTGCAATTTTTGGGATGAACCTCAGAGGTAACGATCTCAACATCTTCTTGACCAATTTCAAGTTAGAGTATTTCTTCCCTAGTTGATGTGCTTGGTTTGCTATATCACGCAATCTCTCATGGAAGTCTCCAATTGTTTCACTCTTGTCCATCTTCAACTCCTCAAACCTCATAGCCAATATCTAAAGTTTTGAGGCTATCACATATTTCAATCCTTCACGTATAATTTGCAACGTATCCCATGCTTCTTTAGCTGATTCACAAGCTGATATCATTGAAAAACAAGCTTCATTAATAGCACTAAACCTGCAGGCATGGCTTGGGAGTTTCCAAGTTTTCTCTCTTTTTCAACTCTTATCCACTCAAATGGATCTTTTAGTACCACTTCTCCCTTGTCATCAATTATCACTAGGTGTGTCCAATCATGTAACATCGAATTCCATGCTTTTATTCCCTATTCTTGAATAAAGACTCTCATCCGTGACTTCCCTGTAGGATCATTGGAACCATCCAACAGCGGTGGCCTAGTAATTGATGCTCCTTCTCTTGTTACCATATTTGCGGAACGCAGATCTACACCAACTTGTTATACCAAGTTTTGATTTGGTGACCAGCTCTAATACCAATTAAAAGTTTTCCGAAGGGGTATTGTAGTTTTACAATATCTAGCACAATCAAAAATAGAAAATTAAATGCACAAATGCAAATCAAAAATTAACACCAAAATTTGTTAACGCAATTCAGCACACTTTGCTTATGTCTACGGAGCCTTTACCCAACTTAGTACTTTCACTAATGACAGTAGTTTTATACAAGGCTTTACTGAGTAGATATCACTCAATCCTTGACACTATCCCTCGTGCTTACTACTCATGAAAGTATTTTATACCCAATAATACAACAAACTCGTGTTAACCTCAACAGAGGATTTTCTCAACAACTTTTTAATGAAAGACAATAAACAAACAAATAAAGTGATTAAAATGACTAGGAATAAAAACCGAATACACTTGAGATAGAGAAGAAACAACTTCCCGATGAATTCAACTCCTTCAAAGATAGATTTAAAAGTTGTTCACAAGTATACTACCATAGTCCGCTGTTGGAATTTTCGCGCCTTATTCTTAACTGTAAATCTTTAAGAGTAGCCTCTTAAACCGCACTTCATTAAAGCCAAACGGCAGCACAACAATAACAGATACATCGGAAAGTATATCGACTGCCAAGTCCAAAAACTCCACCCTTAATTGACATTGAAGAGTGAACAAAGATAACTAGCTGAATCATGTAGTTTTCAACTAAAAGACTATAGCTGCATACAACCCAATCAATCAACCATTGACAAAAGAACACACGATAGTAAAACATAGCAACAATGCAGTCCAGAAGAGACCCACAACCAAAGACTCCTTGAATACTATAGTCACGTAATTCACTCACAAGTCTTCATAAAATTGAGTTTTATGTTTATACAAATTCTTGTCAAAGATTATCCAAGATAACGTTAAGATTTCAGCATCCAACTCAAACAAGAATTATCATTAAATCACACCAACACGACAATTCTTAAGTCATAGTCCAACTAGAATTAACCAATCAAATCCAATGAATGATTTGAAGCTAATCAACATTATCTTGAAAGTCCAATTATCGAATAATGTTAAGACTAAATAATAAGATATATGACATATATCTTAACAGTAGGTATTCCCTGTTGTATAAAAGAATTTAAAAAATTTTATGATCTTTAAATTTTCAAAATAATTTTTTTAAATTTTTAGTTTTTTGAAAAAATCATTCTCTTATACTTAGATTAAAAAAATAACAAGAAACACATAATATAAACATTAGATGTGAACTAGTTAAATATCACTAATATAGTAACTTAACTTAGTTCTTAAACTCAACCCAAACTAATTAAAATTTTACTTAAATTAATAATTCAAGATAATTATAATAAATTATTAGTTTGAGTCAGATCTAATTAGTTCGGTTCAAATTACGTAAGTTTTGTGTTTTCTTTTATTCGAAGTGTAAAATAAGAGGTTTTTAAAAAAATTGAAACTAATTTTGTTTGTAGAATTTTAAAAATGAAGAGATTTTAAAAAAAAAATTTAAAACTATAGAGAAGTTAGCAACACTTTTTTCTTCGTGGATTGATAGTTAATCATCAATGGTAGGTTAGACTTAAATTTTATAATGCAAATACTGCCATGTCACATCAGCATATGTAGACATATAATATCGCAGTCTCCTTTAATCTTATACATGTTGTATGGTGATTAGTTTGGTCTTAAACTACTTATATTTGTTTGATTTTGATAGAATCGTACAGGTATATTAGTTTCACAAACTCTTCGAATGACGGCAATCGTTTCTAGCATAATCAAAAACCAAAAGAATTAAAATGCAACAAAATAAATAAACATCAATATTTGTTAACACACTTTGGCACACCTTGCCTACGTCTGCGGGGCCCTTACCCAGCTTAATACTTTCATCAAAAGACAACGATAGTTTTTCACGAGGCTTTAATAAGCTAACTCTACTTAACCTTTGACACTACCACTCGTCCTCACTACCTGTGAAAGTGATTCGCACCCAATAACACGATCGACTCGTGTTAACCTCAACAGAGGATTTTTCTCAACAATCTTTTGAAACAAGAACAGTGAATAAATCACTCAACACTCAAGGAGACACTTGACAAAAAGACAAGGAATAATTTCCTGCACAATCACGAAACCATGAGCAATTGAATAATCACGCAGGTATCATCACTAGACTTCCAATTCACACACACCGTCCTTCAGCCCATAATAATGCCTTTCAAATACGAAGGTTCAGGCACACAACAATGTATCTCCAACTATGCCCCAATTTTCTGAACACTAAAAGTCATGTGATCTGCCCATTCACCAACTATAAAATGCACCAAGATACAGATCAAGAATGACTCATAAGCCAAGTGACACATGTGTATATTTAGCAGAAACAAGATCAGGCACGATACACCAAATAAATGCCCAGTAAGAACTTCATCAAGTCAACCACGATTCAAGAGCAGGAGTTGGGTCACACATGCATCAACACACCTACGGCTGTCTCCAATTTTCTTCACACTTGGCAACGTCACACACACAAATGCCTTCCTCAAAACAGTAAGAATCTTCAGATCAAAGGCCACACACTTTTTGTTCTTTCATTCAATATAAACATTCATTAGAAAGAACCTCACCAAATCACCGATGTAATTGTTGCCAAGAGACAAACATCCAGTTACCCATGCAGTAGGACCAAAACTGGAAAAATTCACGCCAACATTAAAATCATGAAAAGAATCACCAGATCACTCATATGTCTTCCACTGAGAACAGAGTCACGCAGCAGTAAAAAAAATTCAAAACGTAGAAACCTTCACGCTACCTTCACATACGTCATCTTGCATTATCCATATTTCAAAAAGAAACATAATCCACTCCAATCTTCATTCAAGGTGGACTTTTATTTATGCAACAATACTTATCCAAGAATCCAATTCAAGTAGGACTTATTGATTTATATTTTTAATCATTATCTGAATTTCCAATAATAAAAAATTCCAAAATTAAAATAATAAGACATAGTAAATATCCTAATAGATTTTATTAATGGTATTAGGTTATTCTTGTCCTTATAAAAATTATGACAAATAATGAGAAAGGTTTGAAGTTATAATGGTTTGCTATTGGGAGATTAAACAGTAAGGAAATAAAATAGCTATAGCATTAATTCTTTGGTTTTACATGCAAAAATAGGTTATTTTGAACTGTTATTGAAAGTAAGAAATTGAATTAAAGGAATAAATACTTTTGATAAAAAGATTTAAACATCTTTTACTAATATTATATGTTTTAAATAATATTTGATTATTTTAAATTAAACAATAAAGCTTATGTGATTATTTTTATACAATTTTAACATTTTAAGTAAAATTTAATTTAAATCCAAAAACATATTTTAAATCTTAATATTTTGAAATCGTTTAATTTTAATCTTAAATTAATAATCCTATGATTGTTTCATTAAAAATGTGAAAATAAAGAGCAAAGAAGGAATAAAGAAAGACTTTATGTGTTTTTGAATATCCTCATTATTTACATTATCTATTTATACATTTTAGGTGACTCAAGCTAAAGAAACATAAAACAAAAACTAAATATGTAACTTAATCTACAACTTTAATATATATCTTTTAATCTCAGGTTAAACCTTACAATAGTCTATAACATGTAATTGTTATATATATGTAAGTCTATTAAAAATTTCAATAGTATCAACAATTAAGTTAATCGTCCTAAATAAGATATTGCTTTTGATATTAGGAATATTACACAATTTTATCTCTAAAAGGTTAGTTAAAGACAAATAATTAAATATTGAATATTCAAATAAAATATTACATATTAAATTTTTCATGACAATTTAACATCAATTGGAGTTTATTTTTAAAATTGTTATCATATTTTTCAATTTAAATATTTTAAACAAAGTAATTATGATCCCTCAATTAAATTAGATCTAGAGAGTGTAATGTTGGACCTAGTTAAACCGAATATAGACACAAATTTCATCCCCAATCTAGAGTTACTGTCTACAAATCGGCAGCTTTCATATATCATCACATACATAAAACTTTGAGTCGTCTGATTCCACCTCTACTTTTCTACTGTGATTTTTGTTTTTATTGTTTTTATTTTTCTTTTAAATAAAAACATAAACTTATTTGGTTGTTTATATTTTATTATTGATAATAATTACATATTAGATAAAAGTTAGATAAATTATTTTAATTAATTACATTTAATCTCTTATATAATATCTATTAATAAATTATCAATAAAATTTATTTTAAAATTAATATTTATTTTAAATATATTTTAATTATTAAATCAAATATTTATTTAAATTTTATATATTTTGAAGATATTTTAAATTTAATTATATTTATTGATAATTATTAATTTAATTTAATTGCAAAAATTAAATAGATTATTAAAGTTAAAATATTCATAATTTAATTAATTAAATATAATTTTAAATTAAATTATTTATATCTTACTAATAATTAATATATTAAATCATTGAAAATGTATATTTAACTGATAATAAATCAGATTACGAAAAAAACAAAAATTACTTTTTGTGATCTTCATAAATTTCAAAAACTGAAAGAAACTAAAACCAAAAACTAAAACTAAAAAATCAAACAAACAAAATTTTTAACTAAATTTAAAACAAAAGTAGAAAACAAATATGACATTTACACATTAAACTTTTGTCTAGAAAAGCGTAAAAATACATTGATTATATGTAAGTTGCATCAATTAGAAAGCTAAAGTAATATTTTTGTTTAGAATAGTTAAGTATGTTAAATATTAATATGTAAGATATTTTATGACATTAATATAAAGAAAAGAAATGCAGGTTTAGGCGGTTTAAAACAAGGCACAATTACCGTTTAATCAAATAGGAATATTATACTCCTAAATTCAAATAAATATAATTCTTATTAAAGAACTATCAAATTAAAATCCTAAATATCTATATTCTTAAAGTTTATCACATTATAAATATAATAATGATCTGTTAAATATACGTGGGACTAAAAAATACAATATTTTAATAGTATACAAAATCAAAATTTCTACATCCATCTGTATTACTAAAAAATTATAGTAGATTTTACAAAGTAAAAATAACTTAAAATCATAAAATTTTAAAATTATTTTTAATTTTTTATTATATAAAATAATGTTTATCTAAAAAAGGTTTTAAAACATGATATTAAAAGTATATTAAATATATTTCAAAATAAGTATTATTTATATGAGAAGATACGTCAAATTATTATTTTATTTTTGCCTATGGCATTAAAAAAAAAAAAGGAAAACTACTTCTCTCGTGTGAGCATCAAAGGATTCCCTGTCTTCAGGTAGTATTCCTGAAATTGATTACATATTCTTCCAATCCTAACCATTTTTCTCAGCAAAAACATCACGACCTATTACCATTTTTTTTGGTGAGAAGATTATTAAAATCGATATCCTTTTGTTTTATTACTATAACTTATGAAAATGTATTTGATGCTATTATCAGCTAATTTTTTTTCTTTTCTGAGATGGAACATGTGCAAATGCAATACAACCAAAAACTCTTAAATGAGTTACTTTAGGCTTCCAACCATATCATGTTTCAAATGATGTTTGTTGATTCAAAGTTATCGTTGGAGATTGATTTAGAATGTAGATTGTTGTATGAATTGCTTCTGGCCAGAAATTGTTTTGAAGATTTTTGGCTTTCAACATACTTTTCTCCATCTTTATAAGGCTTTGATTCTTCCTTTCTATGACTTCGTTTTGTTGTGGTGTGTAGTTGGCTGTTGGTTGTCTTTTTA
>JANQAP020000158.1:6279087-6296486 GCA_026874005.2 Erythroxylum coriaceum
TCAACACTTTAATTCCATCAATCCATGAATTAAATCCTCCTAAACTTGACATAATAATTAACTCCAATAAAAATTTATCTAACAATACTACAAAATTAATTCAAATCATGCTTACTAAAAATAAAAATTTTCGGGGCCCAACAATAGGAGCCTGCAAAGCAAGAGGAGTTTGTTCTGTGATAGGACCTTGTTTAAGCAATAGGAGCTTGTTAAATGATAGAAACATGTTAAATGATAGGAGCCTGCTAAAGAGTAAATCTAGTTAAGACAATTTCAAACAAAAAGCGCCTGTTAAAATGAAAAAAACCTCTTATATGTTGAAAACAGAAAGAGCCTATAATAAAAATGAAGGAGCCTCTTGCTGAAATGAACACACACACAATATAATGTGAAAATATAAAAGTTAAGAGAAGACAGAGAAGAACGTAGTCAATTTATACTGGTTCAGCTTACAACTCAAAATTATGTCTAGTCCCCAAGTTACCAACTTGAGTGTTTCATTATGAAAATCCAAGTAGTAATTTGACAAGCCTCTTCAAGCTCACGAGTACATATTTTTCAAGGTTCTCCAACCTTTCACACTAGTAGTATTTTGCTAGCCTCTATAAGCTCTCAACAAATGAAGAAGTAATTTGCTCGATATAAGCTTCAATGATCTCTCACAAAAAGAATTGTCACTTTCTAAGGCAAAGAGATTTTGATCAAGATATGACTTTTAGGAATATTGATGCTTCTAAAGTATTTCAAAGATTCAAACTAGTCATTGCTTCTCTTATATCTTGAATTGACTTTGAATCTTCAATACCATATTTGATAAAATCTTCCAGTATCCAGATGTTAAGATAAATGATCATATCACGGAGCTGATTGTGATTTGTAAGAAAGGTTTCTGCAAGAAAGGAAGCATTTATCATATAATTTTATTTCCTTTGGAGAATTAACCCATTAGCAATAGAAGGAAATAAATCCAATTTAAAAGGCCATGATCAAAATCATTAAGCCTTGAGCTAACATTCTCCCCATTTTTTATGATGACAACTAATAACAGATATATCTTCAAAATTCAGACAAGAGTCTAAGATATACATGTTAGCTTTATAAGTTCTTACTGAATAGAAGGAGTCTTTCCTTTCTTAGTAAGGAGTCTATTGTTAATGAATCACATATTTAAAAATCACATATTCAATTAGTAACATATATCCCATATCATGCTCACAAATTATGCAAGTAAATATCATCAACTTTCAGCAAAATATATCGTCACTTTAATTCTCCCCTTTTGTCATTATAAAAAATAGAGGGAAAAGAACTAAATAGCCATAAAATATCACAATTATGTAATAATAAACTAGGAAAAAATGTATCTTCATCTTAACTCTTAACTCTCCCCCTGTATTAATGCTTTCCTCTTTCGAAGTTATTCTCAAATAAAAAATTACTTAACCTTTCATAGCATGCTCATGGAGCCTGCTTTAGACCATATATAGCTTTAGTTAACTTTATCATGTAATCCAGATTATCTCTATCTTCGAAACTATTTTTGTCACAGAAATCTTCAAATATTATGTCATGTGTCTCAAACACCCACTATTAACTATCCATTGATTTTCTTTCTTTCCAGTATAAGTAGTTGTTTCCATTGAAGTAAGAAGGCTTTGATACAGATTGGACTTCAAGGCTTCTCAAGTTGTTTGCCATGATCTATCACGCGCTGTAAAACACAAAAATGTGACACCTTGCTCTGATACCAATTGATAAAGCAAACACAGGCAAGAGATACTTTTAATTAAAATAAAACAATAAGAGCATGTCAAAGTTTAAAACAATAATAGGAGCCTGCAAAGCAAGAGGAGCCTGTTATGCTATAGGACTTTGTTTAAGCAATAGGAGCCTGTTATGTGATAAAAGCCTATTAAACGACTGGAGCCTACTAAAGGATAAATCCATTTAAGACAATTTAAAATAGAAGGTGCCTGATAAAATGAAAAGAACCTCTTGCAAGTTGAAAATAGAAGGAGCCTATTATAAAAGTGAAGGAGCCTCTTGCTGAAATGAACATACACAATATAATGTGGAAATATAAAAGTTAAGAGAAGAGAGAGAAGAACACAGTTGATTAATACTGGTTCGACTTACAACCCAAGCCTACGTCCAGTCTCTAAGTATCCAACTTGAGTGTTTCACTATGAAAATCCAACTTTAGTATGGGTAGAGTGTAGAGCCCATTAACAAGAATTGGACTTGAGAGTCAACCATTGCCAAAATGACTAGAATTAGTCATTTGGATAGTTGGCCCTTACCACTTATAAACCTTTTAACATTTTCATATTTAGTCAATATGGACTCTAACACTCCCCCCTCAATTGCAACTGAGACCAGACATGTAATTGTCACTTCAAATAAACACAGTAGTAATTAGACTGGGCCGCTAAGACTGGACATCCAGATGGACAACTAAGAAATTAATAATTCTAGCTAAACTTGTTCTAATACCATATTAGAATTTTTAATATACGTAAAGTGTAGAACCCATTAATAAGAATTAAGTTTGGGTAAACCATTGCTAAAATGACTAGAACTAGTCATTTGAATAGTTAGCCCTTACCACTTGTAAACCCTTTAACACTTTCATGTTTAGTTAATATGGGTACTCTAACACTCCTTCTCAAGTACAACTGGGATGGACATCCGGATGTCACTTAACAATGATGCAATGGTAACCGGACTAAACCATTGGGATTGGACATCCAGACAGACAACCAAGAAATTAATAATCTGGACCAAACCTACTCTGATACCATATTAGAGCCGTGAAACAAATGTTACTGACTTCTTCTGGATCTTCTTCTTTAAAGTTTCCATAATCCTCATCTAACCAGGCTTCAGTCATCGCTTGCTTTCTAGATTTTTTGTTCTCTGACTTGTCCTTTTAAAGAAGAGGACATTATGATCTTATGTGTCCAAGCTTCTTGCAGTGATAACATATGATGTGAATGTATTGTGTAATGTGTATTGCTATTGCTGCTACTACTACTACCTTTTAGTAGGAACCTATTGTTTGCTACTTTTTTATTTCCTTCTCTTTTATTCATCAACTTCTTTTTATAGAGGTAGGCATATTTTACCACAAAGCTAAAGTCGTTATCTCCATCTATTTGCAACTTAGTATCACTTTCATCACCATTTGATTTGTCAGTTGCTTTTAGTGCCATTCCTTTTCTGTAGGAGGATCCTTCATCTCGCCTAAGCTCGGTGTCATGGATGATCAGATTTCTTCATAGCCAGTTGAGTGAAATAGTTTCTAGATCCTTTTTTGTTTCTAGAGCTATCACCTTAGGTCTTCATTCCTTTAGTAGTGACCTTAGAATCTTTGTTATTAGCTCGTCATTAGGATATATCTTTCCCAAGTTCTTTAAGGTCGTGATGATGTTGTTGAAGCATCTGAAGAACTTGTCTATAGTCTCTCCCTGTTTCAAGTCAATAGTTTCGTATTGATGCACTAAAAGACTTATTCTATGTTTCTTTACCTCATTCGTCCCTACAAAGGTAACTTGAAGTTTGTCCCACATTTCTTTTGTTGTAAAGAGTAGGATATCTTTTCATATTCTTCTGGAGACAATGCATATATCAAGTGATGTTTTGCCTTAGCATTTAGTTGTGCAGTTCTCCTGTCAGCATCAATCCATATTTCTACGTTATCCAAAGTGGGAATTATGACTCCAACTCTAATTGCTTGCCATACTTTGATAACTACAAATTGGAAATATATGGTCATTCTCTCTTTCCAATATGAGTAGTTGTTTTCATTGAAGTAAGAAGGCTTTAAGATGGATTATCTTTCAAAACTTCTCATACTGTTTGCCATGATCTATCACGTGTTGTAAAACACAAAAATGTGAAACCTTGCTCTAATACCAAATGATAAAGCAAACACACATAAGAGGGGGATGAATTGTGTGTGACAAAAAATTTTTGCAGTTTCTTTCAATTCGTATAATAAACAGATCCTAGTTAACAAATAAAAATAGTAGGAGCCTGTTAGACGATAAAGCCTTTTAAACGACAAGAGCCTGTTAGGCGATAGGAGCCTACTAAATGATAAATCCTATTTAAAAAATTTAAAAACAGAAGGCGCCTGTTAAAACTGAAAGGAATCGCTTACAAGTTGAAAACAAAAGGAGCCTCTTATAAAATAAAGGAGTTACTTGCTAAAAAGAATACACACAAAATATAATACGGAAATTTAAAAGTTAAAGAGAGAGAGAAGAAGAACGCAGTTAATTTATACTGATTCGGCTTACAACCCAAGCCTACATCCATTCCCCAAGTATCCAACTTGAGAGTTTCACTATAAAAAGTTGAGTATTAAATTGACGAGCCTCTCCAAGCTCATGAGTATATATTTTTCAAGGTTCTCCAACCTTCCACATTCGAAGTGTATAACAAGCTTCTAAAAGCTCACAGAAAAATAAAATAATAATTTCTCTCTTAATAGAGTGATTTCATTTTCTAAGGCATAATAATAATGATATGACTCTCAAAAATATAGATGCTGCTAAAATGTTTCAAAAGTCTGAGTATATTCGTTACTTCACATGTGTTGTTTCTCTTCCTTATATAGTCAATTTCTTCAACTAACCGTTGCTTCACTTGCATCTTTAGTTAACTGGATGGATTTAAATTTGAATAACTTTGATGTCATCTTTACAAAAAATCTTATAGTAATCACGAGGCTAATATATGACCTTCATAATTTGTAGGATCCTTTCGGATAAACCATTTCTAATAAGATAAGTTCATAATGAAGGTTCTTGCAAGAAAGAAAATATATTTCTTATGATTTTATTTCCTTTTGAGAATAAGAACGTTAATTATACAAGGAAATAAATCCAATTTGAATTTTGAAATATTATACAGTTATCATCAAAATAGTTAATCATAATCTTTGAGCTAACAAAACTTAGGTTCAACAAAACTTAATTTAGTCATACTTAAACATATAATTGTATGCATAATTTGACCAAGAGAAACGAATGATATACATATAAAGAACATCAAATGTGTATATATATATATATATATGTTCTTTACAAAGCAGCAATCAACAATTTCCTAATTGAAATTTCTTTGTAATGAGACTTTAACAAAACTCTCATAACTCTATTCTAGTAGATTATTAAAAATGCATTATGTCAAATAAAATAAGCATGTTTGTTTCATATAGGCTAATGAGAATTGTGTGATCAAGTCATAATCCATCAAGTTAGTAAGAAATTATACACTTCCTTTACTACTTAGTCAGTAGTGATGAGTTATCACCTTTATTCTTATAATTCTATTGTCCATTAGGAAGAATATGACCTTGGAAGATGCCCCTCTCTCAACCCTATCACCCCACTTTTTATGTTTTAAAGAAGTGTCCCGACTTTCTTAAGAAATTGGTCCACTTTCTTAGCTCACTGTTCACGTTCTCATTATATATAGTTACATCATCACCTCTTGAATAATTAAATGCCTTAGTGAGCTTTTGATTAATCATTTTGAACTATCTTAGTGCGTAGTTTATCCAAACACACTCATGGAGTAGTTAGATATCTCTATGACTGTATATCAATATTTCAATTTGTCATAGATGTTCATATATTCAGAATTTTTCGCCAAAATCAGTTACTTTTGCACATTTTAAAACTTAATATAACTTAAATTATGTCAATCATTTTTTGTCTCCCATTTGAATTTCACCCATTAATAAAGATTGTGCAAGTACACACGAACATAAGTCAAATCTCAAATACTACCAAGATTTCATCAGCATCACATTAACATATTCCTAAGATTTTTTCTTGTTCTCTCGTTGACATACTTACCTCATGATAATAATTTTCAGTTTGAGTTTTTTTTAAAAATTTAAATGGAATTAATAAATGAAATGATACAAAATGTTGTATGTAACCATAAAATGACAACAAACAAAGCTCCTTCTAAGGCACCGACATCGTATGAGTCCTAATAAAGCCTACTATTATCACTTCATCGCTACATTCTGTCAATTAGGGTAAAAGCGTTAATCATTTTCCCCCGTAGCCTCTAGAGAGTTCCGAAAAAGGGAACACCATGTGGAGTTCGTTACCGCGATATCTTCTCAATCCACTATTCAGGTAGTGTACTCAGCCCTATGTTTTCTTCTTTTTTCCATCCTTGCACAGTTAATCTTCGTTCAAGGTTGTAGGTGAGACGGATCTCAACTGTGAATAGGCGTAAAGCTGCCCTCTGATTTTCATTGTGGATGACCAGTACTACAGAAGCAACACCACTTCGAAGAGGTAATCTTCTTCCTGAGACTCTATGTAAATCATCGTCTCTTTTACTGTTTACATCTTCTGACCTTCTCTGATGTGTTGTATTTTTCCGAAGGTGATGATGAGCCTCCCATATCCCTCTATCTATGAAGACGATTTTCCCCATGCTGATATGTGGAGTCAGGTACTATTTCCATCCTTTTTTTTTGTAAATTACCTTGCTCTATTAATTGATCCTCCATGCTAATGCTAGTGTAGGGTTTAAATCTTCTGGTTTAGTAGAAATAAGGATTTTCTCTCTGATTCCTCCAATCAGAGAGATAAATACCTCATGCCTTGTACGTCGCTTGTTTTAAAATCTTCTATTATTTCTTTCTCGCTATATCTCCTTAACGGAGGAGGTGAGGGAGATGATATAAATGCATTCAGAGGACTTAGGCGTGTGGGACAATCTCAGAAACCATTCTATGGCTTCTGTGATAGTGGTACCTGCAGTAGAGATATTATTGAGTGATTTGACTCGTTCCCATATATCCTGTGAAAAAGGACATTTGAAAAAGAGATGGTCCCTTGATACCAACTCTGTCTCACAGAAGACACAGTCAGAATTGGTAAACATAAAGTGGAGTCTATCCATAGTGCTCAATCGGTTAATCACTACTAGCCATAATGTGATAGAGTAGCTTGGCATTAAAGCTTTGTGCTAGACAATAGGAGACCAGGCCATTCTTATACTATTGCGAGATTGCCATTTCCTAAACTTATCAATGCTGAAGGTGTTAGGAGGTAGATTGAGACAATAGTAAGCATCCTCCCTTTGGATGTTAGGAAGATAGTTAGGAGTCAAATTCTATAGTTCAACTAGAAAATTCCACTGATCTCCTGTTAGGATAACTTTGGCCTTCTCATTGATAGGAACATCATGCCAAGTTTGAGTGGCCTGAGGATGTCAAATAAGAGGTCCATGGCCTGTCCAATTGTCAACCCAGAAAAAAAGCCTTCTCTCCATTCCCAATCTTGCAATAGATCAGAGGTTCAATCATAGGTCTAAGTTTCAATAACTGAATCAAAGGCCATAAAAAGGATGGTTTGATAGGGCTAACCCAAATACTAGATCCCTTCAGTATGCAGCTATGTAACCATCTGATCCAAAGAGACTTCTTTTCTAGTAGGATATTCCAAAGGTTCTTTGCCAAGGCTGCTCTGTTGAAATAGGAAATTGAGATAAGTCCAAGACCCCCTTCCTTTTTCCTCTTGCACACCTCTTTCCATTTAACCTTAGCAAAGTGATTGCCTGAATTGAGGTTGCCTCATATGAATCTTCAAAATAGTTTTTCAATGGATTTGATCACTCCTTTGGCTAGAGAGATATTAGAGGACCAATATATATATAGAGAATTCAAGACTGCCTTGATTAGTTTTAGCCTCCCACTAAAAGAGAGCATCTTATTAGACCACATTCCCAATCTTCTCTGTATTTTCTCAATCAAAGGCTAACATTCAGAAAACTGGATTCTTTTGGTAGTAATAAGGAAAATAGGTCAGTGGGGCTAGTTTCCTGCTCATACCTGTTAATTGGGAGATTGTGTTCTCCATTATGTTGGCCCCTTCAGCTAATACAAACTAACTTTTATTCAGATTAAGCTCCAGACCCGTTAGGTCCCTAAAATCTGCCAAGGTTTCCATGAGTAGCTCAATAGACTTGCCATAAGCTTTTGAGAGGAGCAGTAGGTCATCCACAAAACATAGATTTACCAGCCTGACCTTCTTACACTTAGTATGGAATTCAAAAGATTTACAGTTTCCCACTCTCTATTAGATTAGCATGCTGAGATCCTTCATGTAGATAATAAATAGATATGGGGAGATAGGATCACCTTGTCGTAAGCCCCTAGAACTCTTGAAAACTTCTGTTGGAGCGTCATTAACTAGAATGGCATAGGAAGGTGTGGTTATGCATGCCTCTATCCATCTGACAAATTCCTCTGGGGATCCCATTAATTTTAGGGTCTGTAGAATGAACTCCCATTCAACAGTGTTAAAAGCTTTTTTAAAGTCCACTTTGATGGTATAGTTCGGTGGGTTATGCTTCCTTTGGTACCCTTTCATCAATTCCTGAACAATAGCAAAGTTATCCCCAATTCTTCTATCATGTAAGAAAGCACTCTGATTGTCAGATATCAATGAATCCAGAACCTTCTTCAGCATTTTTGCTAAGATTTTAGAGATAATCTTATAAAGATAGTTAGTGCACGTAATAGGTCTATAATCATACAGAGTAGAACAACAATTAGTTTTTGGGATCAGACATATGCGGATTTTGTTGACCTTCTTCAGTAGGGTTCCTTTAGAGAAGAATTCCAGCACAGCTTGCTTCACCATAGGTCCAGTAATTGACCATGTTTTCTGTTAGAAATAGCCATTAAAACCATCAGGGCCAAGGGACTTATTCGGACTCATCTGAAACAAAAGCTCTTCTATTTCTCTATCTGTCACTGGAGTGATGAGAGCTCTAGCCTGTTCCTAAGAGATCTTATTGTGAATAATGGTGTCAAGATTGGTGAAGTTTGAGAGTATCCGAGAGGATCCATAGAAGTTTCTGAAGTGTTTCTCTACTTCTTTCAACAGATCAGCTTGATTTGAATTTTCCACTCCATCTTGTTGTTTTAGGGAGCAAATTCTGTTTATATTCCTCCTAGTCAAGATAGAATTGAAAAAGAATTTAGAACACCTTTCCCCATCTTTTAGCCAATTGACTTTAGCTCTTTGCTCCAATAGGCTGTCATGTTCCTTAGCCTTTGAGAGATAATTCGACAGTAGGCTCTTTTCAATATTTATTAGTGTGGGATTAGAAGGGTCAATTGCAAGTTGTTTTTGCACCTTTTCCAAATTCTCTCTAGCCATATTAACTGCATTTTGAGTAGGGGAGGCTCGACTTTTCATCAAGGTTTTCATCTCCCCTTTAATAGCTTTAAGCTTCTGAACACAAATATATTGGAGAGTACCCACAACTTCAGTTTCTAATCTTTTACCAAGAGCATCAGAAAATCCCTCATCATCAATTAGGAAGTTGTTAAATCTTAATGGTCCCCTTAGGACTTGATTATGAGATAAATTTTCAATCTGCATAGGAGTGTGATCAGAGAATAAAGGATCAAGGAAATAAGTGACACAGTTGGGGAACTGTGTCAACCAATCTCTGTTCACTATAGCTCTATCCAACTTTTTCTTTAGAGCCCACCTTCCTATCTGCTTATTACTCCATGCAAAGAAATGACCTTGATGTTTAAGATCAAAAATGCCTAATTGTCTCACACAGTCATTGAAATCAAAGGAGTGATTTCTTAGACTGAAGTTGTCCTCTGCTTCTATGTTATAAAGAGTGTCATTGAAATCTCCACAGATAAGCCATACACCATTGACCTTATATTGAATCTATATTAAACTGTCCCATAGCATTTTCCTCTTAAATGCATGATTAGAGGCATAAATGAAAGAGATACTGATGTTATTGCTAACCCGAAGGAGCTTTCAATTTAGATGCATTGCTTGTGTGTCCATAGAGAAAACTTGAACATCCACCATACTAGGGTCATAACCGACAATAATTCTCCCATAGCTATAAGCTTGGTGGTTTGAGACAAACTTCCATTTTGATCCCAATTTATTTAGAACTTTCAGTTTATCATATCTAAGCTTAGTTTCCAAAAAATCCATAGTTGTGTGTTGTAGACAAAATCCCTTAAAGCCGATAGCTTTTTAGGGCAGTTAATCCCCCTCACATTCCATGCTACTATCTTCATAATTAAGCAATATTAGGTTTGGGGTCTTTTCTTTTTCTCCTATTGGTTTTCCTTTTAGCAACAGCCAAGAATTTGCCAATTGTAGGATCTTCATCCTTATTTTCCATAAGGGTCTCAGAATTTACTATGTACACCTGTCCATCTGTGGACAGATTCAGATTGGATGGAAGAACATCCTTCAAAAGTTCCCCATTCTTATCTGCCTCCGTAAACACATTGACCCCTTCTGTTTGATCATCACCATTGTCTTCAGCACTGACATCTTCCCTTTCATCTATTGCATTCCCTGTTGCCCCATCACTGCCAACCATTTATGGTATTTTCTCAACACTGTCAGATTCTGTTTTGCCCTCTTCACCTTCAGGTATATGAGCTGAACTGGTGTCCTCATTCTGCTCTACTTGAGTATTTGTTACATCCAACCTCATCAGCTCCTCGTAATCTCCTCGAAGGAAAGTCTTACCCGTAGGAACCCATTTTTTATCTTGGACAGCAATGGATGGCTTCCATAGGTATTGAACTGAAACCTTGTCCTCATAGAGGGAGCCATCAAGTCCCAGCCTTATGATAGGGATCATATCAAGTAAACAGTTAGAAAGTTTCATATTGATACAAATTCTAGCATAGCCTAACCTCTTCCTATTTGTTGTATTATCATCCAAACATAGAGTTTTACCAAGAAAGCTAGCAATCATACTCAATCCCTTTGTTGTCCAGTACTTTAGAGGAACATTAAATAGGTTTACCCACATTGGAACAGGTCTTTTTTCTTTGCAATCGATCTAAAATCCAACTTGCAAGGCTGTAGAAATAAAGGAAAATTTGCTACATGCCATGGCCCTTCTTCCACCACCTTCAAAGCTTGAGCCTTAGTCGAAAATCTGAATAGGATGTATTTCTCCTCTACTATTACAGCTTCCACGAATCCCTTGTTCTTCCAAGCTGTTAGAACTCATTTTTGTATAATTGAAAAAGCTGGTCTTTTATCCCAGAAAAACCCAATGAGGGAGTTTTCCCAAGATTTGACCCCTTCTTCTAGAATTTCTCTATCAAGATAGACTATGCTTTGGCCATCTTCTATCTTTGGGGGGTAGAAATGCAGGGAGAGTTCTGCAGATCCTCCCACTACTTTCTCCATGTTCTCCTCTCAGGGACAAGGTTGGCAGAAATTGGGGGGTGTTCTTTAGGAGGGTTGGCAGATGTAGACGAAATGGCGGGGTTATAGGTTTGAGCAGGTTTAGGGATAGAGTGTGAAGAGTGCTTAGGAGAGGAAGATGGGGAGGGTAAGGGTGGAAAGGCTTCCTGGCAAGATGCTTGAGTTAGAAAGAGGGAAGTGTTCTGTGAGTTCTGCATAGTTGGAACGGAGAAGACAGTTGCTAAAAGTGGAAAGTAAAGAAACGGGAAAGTATGTAGGGTATGGAAAAGTCAAGGGTGCCCTCAGGTGTGGTTTCTGAAGGTGAAAAGAGATAGTAGATGACAATGAGGATGGGAGAAGGTCTGGAAAGAGTTGGAGTGGCAATCGGGAGAACTGGAGGAGAAGGAAAGGGAGGGCGAGAAGAGGAGGAGAAGGGGAGCAAGGGAAGCAAGTTTCGAGTAGCTAAGGGAGGTTATAGAGAAGTCAGAGTATTTGTTTATTTAACAATTTTAAGTTTGAGTATTTGTTTTCTTATTTACATTTTTACATTTTCTTAAATTAAGTAGAGTGTCCCTAATTAAACGGAGCTACTGCATTATTAAAAAATATAAAAATATTTTTTTTTGTCTTAAAGTGTATTTAGCTTGAATGCAACTCATGTTACTTTTAACTTATTTTAAATAATTTGTAGATTTTTATAAATTTAAAGTTAATCATTCCTGATTTTTTATTAATTATCTTAAATATTTATATAAACATTAACAAGTTCAAAGTAATTATTAAATAGCAATTATAAGTCTAGGTGATTATAATATACTTATAAATATTGATTTCGATGATTAGAATATGCCTTCCTCACTAAGTTACATTATCACATATAGAGAGAGAGGAATCGATGCATATAAGATGAAGTAGAACAACATAAGTATGAGCTTGCTGCTACAATAGTTAACTTGATTAGAGAGTTAATTATAGCCAACGGGAAGTAAGAAGCCATTAGATAGGAAATCATATTGATTTGGTTAATATATATGGTTTTAATGTGATATTCAGATGTATGTTTAAAGTAGTATAGTTGTCGTAGTGATTTTGTTCTTTTCCTTATAAAGGATTATATATAAGTTTCCAGTTTGGCAATATATTACTTTTAATTTTCAAAAAAAAAGTTACAATATTACGATCAAGTCAAACAACTTGGTGATACTTATATCCAACATATAGAACTCGGCAAATGCTACATCATTTAATTAGAAGGAAAAGAGGTTACTTCGTTTTTGAAACATAAAAAACTTACCAAGTACTAACTACAGGAGAAATTACTATAGGGCTTCTCACAGTCTGGCTTCCATTCTCTTCAATCCAGACGAGGGAACCAAATGAAACTCCTTCATTGTTCTCCTTAGAGTACCTTATGCTTATTGTGAAATTTTGTTTGTCATAGATTTGTGCAAATCTCAAAGTTGCAGGTGAGACATCCACCACGGAACCCTTTGGAGCAATTACCACTGCCTTATAAACTGCACCTTCTTTTCCAACATTTGTGACAGTCCTGTCAAAAGTCATATGTCGCGAATATGTTTTGCTGTCATACAATACGACGAAGGATGGGTAGTTAAGGTCAGGCGAAGGTTTTGAGCAAGAATACTTGTTTGATCTAGTGATGGCCAATATTTGGTTTTTAGTGTAATTCAGGGAACATAAAAGATTCACATAGTCTTGAGGAGTAGCATCATAAATCAAACCAGGGTCTAGTGCTCGGTTGGGGTCAATCTGTCCCGCTCCTATAGCCAAAGGGGATGCAGCATCCAAATTCCTACCATTGTCTCTAATTGGATTGAGAGTGTTGTCCAATGGATTTGCTGTCGTAATCATGGCCGACCTAATGGCAGCGGGACTCCATTCTGGGTGTGCACTTCGAAGAAGTGCAGCAACGCCAGAAGCATGAGGACAAGCCATCGATGTCCCAGAAAGCAAAGCAAAATTGTTCAACAAGTGTATATTCGCACCGATTACTGCGTTATAACCATTTGGAATCCAAGAGGCTAAAACAAGTGTCCCTGGAGCCATTAAGTCTGGTTTTAAAATACCTGGATAGCTTGGAGAAGGACCGCTTGAAGTGTAAGAAGCTGCAACTGGTGCAGGTTTTGTACCCAAAAGAGTTTGCTGAAATTTTATACTTACCACAGGGTTTTTAGCAGTTGTGGCATAATGCATAACTTGTTGAGCGTCATTTGGGCTTATGACAACTCCAGGAACAGGAAAACTGACACTTTCCAGTAATGTAGGTTCATCTGCCACAAATATAGCACCAAGCACTATATTTGACATATTAGCAATTGTGTTCTTTTGGATCCTTAAATCCCCAATGTCATCACACAAGATGATAGCTGATGGCGCTTCTGATAACAACTCAGTCGAGTTGCAAGCGGACAAGGTCCTATTGTAGATAACAAGTTGCTCAGCTATAATGGCACTCGCTGGGAATAGAGTCCGCCCACTCATAGTTAGGCCACTGCCTAAAATCAATTCCCCGGCAAAAGAACGATCTACAGAACCTGCAGCAACAGTTAACACCCATGGTATTCCATTGTGCAAGATACCTAGAGTTGGCCCATAATTTCCTGCTGAAGATGACACTAACACGTCCTTCTCCATAGCAGCAAACGAGGCAATTGCTATAGGATCCTCATACAATGGCACCTTATCGAATCCCATAGAGATGGAAATCACATCGACACCATCAGCGATTGCTTGGTCCATTCCAGCAAGAACATCCGCTGCATATCTTCCCTCATCCCACAACACCTTGTACATGGCCACCCTTGATCGTGGTGCCACACCCCTTGCTGTTCCAGTAGCATAGCCATAGAATGTAGCATCTTTCACGTAGTTTCCAGCAGCTGTCGATGAAGTGTGAGTGCCATGGCCTTGAGTATCTCTGGCTGAATTCATGCTGATGTTAATCTCAGGATTTGCAGCTAACACACCTTTGTTGAAGTATCGAGCTCCAATTAACTTTGAATTGCACATGGAGGAATTGAATTGTTGTCCTTCCTCACAAATGCCCTTCCATCTAGATGGCACTGGTGTCATACCAACATCCTTAAAACTCTCACTCTCTGGCCAGACTCCAGAATCAATAACACCAATTATTACATCTTTTCCGAAATCCGAAGCAGGCCATAAACCAGAGAAGGGATTTAAGTAAAGAAAATCGGTAGTGTGGGTGGTGTCAACAGTTACAGTCTTGTCTTTGTAAGCTGATACAAAACCTGGCGTCTTCTTTATGGCTTCAAGTTCATCTGAAGACAGAACCGCACTAAACGCATGGGCAGCATTGTCGTACGTGTATATAAGCGAGTCCCTTGTCGGGGTTTGACGCGAAGATTTAGTGGAACTAAAGATTGACGAATACCATTCTCCATGGCTTACAAAAGTCTTAGGCATCATGGACTTGTCCATGTGTACAATATATGCGGACCTGTCATTTAAGGCTGAAGAGGCTTGGAAATGGAAAGTGAACAGAATGCAGGAGCTGAAAAGCAGTAGAGTGCCAAGCGCATTCATTGCTTACTGACTATTGAGAGGTTTCTGCGTGTTAGCTGTGGTTCCTGGCTTTGATTTATGTACATAACAAGCACTGCGTCCTGTGACTTTGTTTTGTTTTGGCCCCCCTGGTATTGGATAAATCTCCGTTTGTCAAAACTCACCTTAGCTTCAAAAGCCAGCTAGTAGCCTTC
Organism: Erythroxylum coriaceum; assembly: GCA_026874005.2. Classification (NCBI taxonomy): domain Eukaryota; kingdom Viridiplantae; phylum Streptophyta; class Magnoliopsida; order Malpighiales; family Erythroxylaceae; genus Erythroxylum; species Erythroxylum coriaceum. Next base: position 6,294,065 of record JANQAP020000158.1, read on the forward strand.
TCTTCGATCACAACAAGGAAAACAGCCGTTTTTGGTTATAGTTTTATAATTAATATTCATCATAGTTACTTGTTCACAGTGCCGGTCCTGGGCACCTGCCTAGGCGAACCGTAATATACCCAAGATCTTCTGTTATATAATCTCTATTCTGTCCGCTGCTAAACGGATGGCTAAGAAGGATTTGGAACACTGGAAATAGAATAGAGGGAACAGATCCACCATAATAAGGGGCTTACCTTCGTTCCATTTGCATTTATTCATGCAAGGATAATAAATCATATTTAATAGTTGTCAGTAAGACGTAAGTTAACGTTAATTTTCAGCTAATAAAGTAAGCTATTTAGCTTCCAAAAAATTGAACGTTAATGTTAACTTTCAATCTTGGAAGCTAAGGAAGCTATATTATCTCTAGTGATATCAGCTTGCAAGATTAAAAGTTAATATAGCTGCTTCCAAAATTGAAAGTTAACGATTAACTCGATATATTTATAAATATCTTTGAAGTATTTGGCTGTATTTTTTATACTAATTTTTTTTATTTTCATCAACATATGAATTTAAAATACTTTAACTCAAAAATTAGTAGCAAAAAAATTTTACGGTTTTATCTACTGAGCTCTTAGTGATAATTTAAAGGTAAAGTTTTTATTTTTAATATATTTTTAGCTTATTAAATATTTGAATATATTATAATTAATTTGTAATTTGTCGTTAACGTAGACATTATACTAGCATTTTAAATCAGAACATTAATATTAAATGATATTGTATTTATTTGTGTTTACCCTTTTTTATTTTTAGGTTACTTATTATTTAGAAGAATATAACTAAACATTAATAAATAATTTAATTTTTGTAATTGAAATTTTCATTATACTTTGCCACAAGTAATGTAATAATTGTAAGATTTGTGTTATTGTAAAGGTTCACATAAGTTTAGTGATAATATGATTAAATCAAATAATTTAAGTTACTCAATTCAAAGACTATATAAATAGTTTCCTTTATTATGAAAATTCATATGATCCTATAAACATGTCGTGATAATTAAATAATAATAAAAATTATTTGATAATTAAATAATATACCGTAAATAATTGGATATATTTGGTTGGTTGTTTATAAATAGGTTGGTAGCGTTATATTACTACATTTATGATTATGTCAATTCCTAGAAAAGAAAATTTTTTATTAAAAATAACTAACATTAATTAAATTCGAAAATTACTAAAAATATTTGATTTAATAATTAGACCTTTATCTAGTTGCTTGAAAAAATAATATTCAATAGGCAAGATATGCTGAACTGCGTAATCTCGGTATCGCTTAATTTGGTGCTTTTGATTTTTTTGTTATTTGTGTTTTCCAAAAATATATCAGAAAGTTTGTGAAATAACCACTTATATGGTTTTTCAATAGGTATCAGAGCAGGTTCACTAAATCAGAACTTGGCAGTAAGTTGTTGCAAATCTGAGTTTCACGAATATGGCTACAAGAGAGGGTGCATCGATCACCAGACCACCATTATTAGACGACTCTATTTATCCTGCATGGAAATCACAGATAAAAATCTTCATCCAAGCTCAAGGTACAAAAGCTTGGCATTTGCTAGTACATGGGTGGATGCATTCGATAATCATTAACAATAAAGAAGAGGCAATTAAAAAAGATCCATATGAATGGATAAGAACAGAAGAAGAAAGTGCACTTGGAAACTCACAAGCAATGCATGCAATTTTTAGTGTTGTTGATGAAGGACGCTTCTCAATGATATCAACTTGTGAATCGGTTAAAGAAGCATGGGATGCTATGCAGACTATTCATGAAGGGTCCAAATTTGTGATAACGTCAAAACTAAAGATGTTAGCTGTGAGGTTTGAAGAACTGAAGATGGATGAAAATGAAACTATTAAGGACTTTCATAAAAGATTGCGTGATATTGCGAATTAGGCATATCAACTCGGGAAGAAATATTCCAATCTGAAACTAGTCAAGAAGACGTTGAGATCACTACCTCCAAGATTTATTCCAAAAATTGCAGCAATAGAGGGGGCCTATAACATTAATGATCTGTCATTGGAGAAGAATTCTTACAAATTTCGAAATGAATCTTTTAACAGATAAGCAAGAAAGAAGCAAAGGATTGGCATTATAGGTTGAAACTAGAAAAGGTGTGAATGATGTTGGATCCCGCTTTTAGGATTTTTATATTTTTATCGCCAAAACTCGCATTTAGCAAATTTAGCATACAATTCTTTCTCCCTCAAAGTCTTCAAAGCAATCCTCAAATACTCTTCATGCTCTTCATCACTTTTAGAATAGACCAATATATCATCAATGAAGATTATGATAAATTGGTCTAAGAAAGGCTTGAAGACTCTATTCATGAGATCCATGAAGGCTGCGGGGGCATTGGTCAATC
>JANQAP020000158.1:6361352-6372031 GCA_026874005.2 Erythroxylum coriaceum
TTGGACACACATGCTTTATTATTATTGGTCACACATGCCTTAATCCAATTGGTCCATGTGTTAACTTTAGAAAAATTACATATTGGTCCTTCTTCTTCCTTTAATTCCCACATTGGCCTATAATCTTATAAATTTATTTCATTCCCCTATGTCTTAATTTTCTAATGTAATAAATTTCATGCAATTTGGTCAATTATTATGGGAGTTATACCCAAAACACTATAGACTGTTCAAAAACAGAGACGACAGCCATAACTCAACTTCAAGCTAGAATTCAAAAACCTTAAAGGCACAATAAAATTTCGATTCCTTCATGAAAGTTTTAGATCTATGCCTTTATATTAATCTCCAATTTGAATTATCCAATTTTGAGGTCTACAAACCAAGATATGTCCAAATTATAGAGATATGTTCATGTCAAAACGAACAAATTACCCATTTACTCAAATCTTTTACAGTAAGTACCATTATGTCTCTTACTATACTTAGATGCACTTAATTCATTATGTTCACTTCTTAATACACCCTAGGCATGTTGTAATACTTCCAGGGTATATGTTGGGGAGGCGTTACAATTACAATTAGAATTCGTGTCAAGGAACACAACAAAATAAAACTGAAACCTAAAACAAACAAAAAAAAACTTACACTTAAAAGTTTTATTTTTATATTGCATCTATAAAATTTAAAATATATAGCAAATATAAGTGAAATCAAAACAAAATTGAAAAAAAATAAAAAATCTGAAACTTTACATATCCATTCAAATCGTACTTATACCAATTTTTATTTAGCACAAAATTCTCATTATTAAGAGAAGTCTCATCGTCATTATCATTCAAATTGATTATATCAAATGATGTGACAATACCTTCAGTCACTTCCTTCTATGAAACTCGAGTTTTCAAAAACTCAATATGCTAAAAATTTGATATAGTTAAGGAAAATTGGATATATATAAGACTAATTTTATTAGGAGTCTTAGTAAATAAATAAAATTAAATTATTAAGAAATTATATTTAACTTAATAATGATAATAATATACCTTTTTGAAGTTTTAAGTTGTATCAAACAAACATCAAATTGTTCAATCTTTTGTGTTTCAATCTATTTCTTTCTTTGGAGTGGGTGAATTCAAATATGCTTCAATTCCTTTCACACTCCAGTTGTACTCACATATTGACTCAAAATTTTGATTGCAAAATTTTGCAATTTTGGAACATCATTTCTAAATTGGTCATATCAAGTAACTTTAAGACAACAAAAATAACTTTATAAATAAAATAAACTGATGATTAGTTTTAAACAAGTAACAAAAAGGAAAAAATTTATACCTGAATTATATTTGTCTCTTTAATGAATTGTAATAGGCTTCAAAATCACTGCACGCATCTTTATATGCCTTTGTTTATGAATTAAGGAGATCTTGCATCATCTTATGTAAAATAATTATTATGATAGTTAATAGTTTTTTCCTATTAATTTGAGTTTTCTTTGTAAAACCTAGTTTAAAATAGATACGAATACTGAAAAATGCCCTAGTAGCAAACAACAAATAGTAAAATTGTCTTTCTTATCTTTTATTGATGACTGCAAGATAAAGTGTATACAAAGAAGACCTATTTTCATATTGGCCTTCAATGCTTCCATTGCCCTCTCTATGACATTATAAAAATAATTCATTATTGTATTTTCATTACTATTAACCGTATGAAGTATTCTCACCAAACACTGATAAAGTCATATGACAAATTGATATTGGGACCAAAATTTATGATTTTCAAATATAATTCTGAAAACCTCCATTCTAACATTAAACTTGGCATATTGAGATGCAACTCATTTATCACTTGTAAGTATTCGTCTCAGCTCCTTCTTCATTAGAATAAAACACTGAAGTGATAAAAAGTTAGTTGTAAATCTTGTAAAGGTAGGACAACACAAATTCTTACCAATGGTAAAACTCTTTCTCATCAAATTCAGAACTCATGCATGGTAATAGATAAATTTGGTCACTTTTATTGCTTTTTGCATAGTTTCATCAATGATAAAAATATATATAAGATTATTTACATTTTTAACATTAAGTCAATGTAATGTGCAACATAAAGGAGTCCAATAAAAAGAATTATACTTGCTTTACAACCTTTTTCCAATTGCTTTATAAGCATAATTATTGTCAATGATGACGTGTATAATATTTTCAGGTCCAAGTTCATTAATAAATTCATCAAATATCTCAAACAGAGTATCAATATTTCTTACAAATCCAAATGCATCAATGAACTTTAAAAACATGATCCCCTTAGCATAATAAACCAAAAAAATGATAATAAGCTCATGTCGTATACGTTTCCAAGCATCACACATGATTGAACACTCGTATATTATCCAATTCATTCTTTTTATTTAAATAACTTTTTATTACATAAATAAAGTTACTCAAAAGATTATCTATATAGTCATTAATGGAGAAGCAATATGTCATGTATCATAAGAGACATCAACATCTACCATAAGTTGGTAATAATAAAACTAAGCAACATTAAATGATATATCTTCATCATACTACAATCTAGTCATTGAATCTAGTCATTGTTATGTCCATATTATGAGTTACTTCTTTAAATTGTAAGATATTATGAATTGAATGTTAAGTTAAAGGAGTTATTTTTGGAACAAACGTTCCTCACATCGATTGCAACAACCCCATTTGTTGAGTAAGATTATCACCTTCAACATTACAAGTATCATCCTAACAAAAAAGAACATTCACTAACAATTTCGTAAGTCAGTGTTTGCCTTTTTTATTTCTTATTTTGATACTCTTTAAGTAAAATTTTCATCTGCTATTTTTTATTATAAGGTTCCACATCACCTCTGATCCCATTTTTTAACATGGTGATTCCTTCACCTTTCAAATGTTTGTTGTAATACAAATAAATAGTATGATTATTTATACTAAGAATCAATCTAGCATAATTTCAAACTAGATCATCGAATCTTCCAGACCTTAAAGAAGCAGAATTATCGAGAGTACATAAAATTTCCTCTTTTTAACTATACAAATAAATAAAGATATATTTCAAATTTTAATTAATAACTTAATATTGAAAATAAAGTTTTTGTATATATAATTTACTAAAATTGTGAAAATAAAGTTTTTGTATATATAATTTACTAAAATTGAGGATACAATTTAGATTTAAACATATTAAAAAGTTAAATGAATATTGTAAAAGAAATTGAAAATATTATACATAAGCATATTAAAATATACAACAATTTCTATCTTAATTATATTATTCTTTTGTCAATTGGCAACACACATTATAAAAATGAATTTGCTGTAAAAAATAAAAAATGTTACTTAAACGTTTACAATTTCATATTATATTAAATAATGAGTTTACTCTCATAAGTCAAGACAAATCTTAGAAACTATTTTAAAGTAATCATGAAAAAAATCAAGTTTAAGTTTAATCTAATTAAAAAATTAAATTTTCTAATGTTTAATATTAATTTCTACGGAATTGGTAATGAAAACAATTATTAATGTCTTATTCGAAATTATAAGGAAAAAAAAACAGAGAAAGTTCTTTAATTTAGCGATTTACAACTGGTGAAAAGAGTAAGCTTAACCATTCAATTTGAGTCTTCAAGTTCGATTGACCATCATCTGGAAAAGAAAAATACAAAGCAAAAAGACTTCAGCTGATAAAGGAAAACACAAAGTATTAACATTCAACCCACAAGTCACAACCCAAGTTTTGTTCAAACTTCAAACTATTCTCAAACTGAACTACCCATGATGAAGCTCAACTGAGATTAAATATATATACATATAAAACAACATCAACGTTTGAACTTGAAGAGTGAAGGACAAGTTAAGATTAAAAAGCGGCGACCTAATAGTGCGCTTGTGAGACTGAGCAAACAATAAAGGACCGACGATGCGAGCAAAGAAAGAAGCCGAAGAAGCGTGGAAGAGAGAGGACACGACGGGCGCAAAAGAGAGAGAAGAAAAAACTTAAAGAAAAGCTATGGGGAAGGGGTTTACTGCTACGGTTAAGATCTAAGGTATGATTTTTTTATATAATCTAGTCCCTCTAATTTTGTAAAATTATGATTCTCGACCAACACCCACCCCACCGATAAGTCCCAGTCGGTACCTTGGGCCCGTACGTGATGAAAGTCTAGTACTCGACCATACCATACCGTTTCCACACTCCACCGTATCGACCAGTACGGTACAGTGTCCCAAACACTGCTTGCAATACAATTTAACCCAAAAGACTACAATAAAACCTCCACCCTCATTCCTACTTGTCCTTTCTTGTCTCACAGAATCAACCAAAGAGAGAAGTAAGCAAGACAAAATGTATATATAAGCCAAGCTTCAGGATTTATTAGCTGAGCTACAATTTAGCTACCCAAAAATTGTTGCAGCAACTTTAAATTTGAATCGGTGATATCTAAAGGAGAAGAAAAATAAATAAATAAATAAATAAAAAGCCACAATGCATATTCAGTAAGCATTAAGAACTACCCCCTTCAGTAACAAACATGAAGAAAACTAGTTTTGCATTCCCACTTCTTTTGGCAGTAGCAGCATCTACAGAACTTTGGTTTCCCCTTCTCCCAACTTAATGCAGGGAGAAAGTGCATGCCTCCCATAAATTCTGGTCGACAACTGGTATGCTTTGCCTCCTTGGTATCACCCGGACTGTGAGCAATTAATCAGTAAAGTGGTTCGACCAAACTTGCTTTTGATAGTGTTCTGAAGAGTATATATAATCCATGAACATCTTGTAGCTGCTCAGGTTAGGTGCTGAGCCCCGTAGTTTTACATATGGGGCACCAATTCTTGAGCATCAACCATTGTTTGATGCAACCTGTGTGGAAATCATGCCCACAGTCCAGTTTCCCAATATCTTCTCCCTCATTGTACTCCTCCTGCGTTCATGCAGTAGACAACTCATAATTGATCACACAGACAGGAAAAACTGGTAATGGTAAGGAAACAAAATGATCCATCCTTACTCGACAAATGCAGCATGGCTCTGTCTCCCCTTCAGCTCCCATCTTGACAGAATGTTTCCGTTGTTTTAGGTAACTTAAGATAGTTTCTTCACTCAATCCAGTGTTAACATTGCCAATTCGCTCTTCCAGAGCCAACAGCTCCTATGATTACAGAAATTTAGCATTAAAAGTACAATCTAACGAAAGCAAATCACACCCAAGAAATTTAGCATTATAAGTACAATCTAACGAAAGCAAATCACGCCCAAGAAATTTTCTGTGTACTATACCTCGTATGACATGTTATCAACATCAAGCCGCATATCTCTATGCCTATCATGAATATCCGCCACCCCAAAAAATACTGATTGGTCAAGAAGCATAAAATCCTGACATGAAACAAGAAAACAATTGAAAACGCTAGACTGACATAATCATAAAAAATGCCTGTGGATAAAACCAGTCATCTAGCAACTCATGCACATAACTCTGCAGTATAGTCATACGAAGCAAGGAAAATATAGTAGTGAGGACAACTCTATGAAGGTGATGTACTTTCAGCACCGAACCTAAAATCAAACATATATATTAAATGATATTTCAACAGCACAACAATACTATCCAAGTTTCAGATCATTCATTCACGCATGCATGGAGAACTCCAATTATTGCCCTCCTGATTTCATATCTTCGGTATTAAGTCACCATATTGTGTGATACAGACCGTCACTATGCACTCACCTCTCCACTTGCAAACATGCGGATTCTAACAATAGGGGCATGAACCACACACATGAAAGCATTCTGACATCATGAAACCAAACACTCATGCAAAGGTGCATTGGCATTAAATTGATGTAAAAAGTGCACCTCAATTCGTAAGCTTTCTCCCCTGCGTATAACATCCAAGACATTACGAATCTGTTACAGGAAAATTAAAACCAAAGTGAGATCCAAATGAATGCTTGTTGGATACACCACATGTGGAACGGAGACAATCAAATATATCCATGCAACTCAAGAACTTAAAAGAATCAACAATAATAAACCAACTTCCAATGTAGGAACGCTTAGTGCATGTGCATAAAAGTGGATAACTAATGACAAAAACATAAATTTAAAAAATCAAAGACGAGCACAATTTATCTGAACTTCAAATTGAAGAATGGGACCAACATGCAGTTGACCACAGGAGCTACAGTCAGAGAAATGAACATTTCCAAGCAAATGTTGCAAGAATGCCACATAAATGACAAATAAGGTTAAGATGGAGAATGATCCGGAGATGGCTAACACAAAGAACCCAATAGCAGACTGAAGTTTATGACGAGGACAACCTATAGATAAGTATTTATACTCAGTGCATGATATCCAAATTGTGGACAAATCCAATTAGACAGGAGCCAGATCTAGCTAAAGAAATGATGATATCAAAATTTTAATGGAAAACAGGTAACTGGACAAAGTTTTACAGATCAACCACATTAAAAGCGAGAACTGACCTCAGATACAACAAGCCTACTTCTTCCTTCTCTGGTTGTAGCCAAAGTTCGCAGTGGATAAGGAATTCCTAGTACACTGTCCCCTTGTCTCTCCAACCGTGATGCTGATCTTGCATGTGACCTATGATGTCCATGGTTATTAGATGAATGTGTCATATCCCCTGAAGAATTAAGACCCGGCTGCGGTGGGGAACGGGAGCTACTTTGTCCACCTGCTTCACCCAGAGCCGAATTAGACAATGACCGACGGACATACTCAGCTAATCTCCGAGAATTTCTTGAAGGAGGATTGGGGTGAGGAATCCAGGTAGGAGCTGCCAGAGGGTGAACTCCTGTATTAGGAACTGTCCAGGATGTGGAAGAAACATTTCCAGGACCATTGATGTTTCCACCAGTTACATGAGCAGGGACTGGAATTCTGGTTGAAGCTCTTAATTCAGTGGCAGGTACAGTTACAGAATGTTCCCAGACATTGCTCCCCAAGCTTCTTGAATTTGCTTCCTCTGCATCACATAAAATTATAGAACTTGATGAGCTACCAACTCTTGAGCTAGGGATTTCATTCCACCTAAATGATTGTGAGTTCTGCACCAAAGCTGGAACAGGTACACCAGCTTGCTGACTAACAGAACTAGCACCATCCACTGTCGGGGATGACCTCAAATTCAAAGAATGATCAACGGGAATAAGTCTTGATGAGTGGTGTGAAGATGGTATACCAGAACGCCTAGTAGCACTTCCTGTAGGAAATAGAGCAGGAGGTACAGATTCTTCATTTGTAGGATTTATTATCAGGCGGAAATTTCTGTGGGAGTTTTCTGTACGTCTTGCAATCTCCAAATCAGGACTGCCATCACAGGCTAGCCCTCTGGCACCTATCCCAAGTCTTGCATTAAACAGCTCCGGCTGTGCACCCATACTTAAACTACTGTTCGCATCATAGCAGGCAGGGACACCAGGCCATGCATTTTGCTCTGACGACTGAAAGAAGCTTGAACTTCCACCAATAGAGGACTGCCCAACATTTATTTCAACAGCCTTTCTTTTGCAGGGGCGGCCATCCACTGAACAACCGGGTCTATCATCTTGTTGTTCTACTGAGTATCCACCAGTTCCAGAAGCAAGTAACAAAGAATCATATCCACTGCTAGACGGAGCATGTTCATTCCCTGTCCAACTAGCCTTGTTACCAGAGGCTTCCATGACTGGAAAATTATCAATGCCATGAGAAACAGGACCAGCATTTAAGTTGAGATTCTGTGTCATTCCATCAGAGTTGGAACTTTGCATGAATTGAGAGTCAACATGAACACTGTTGAGTGGAAGAATATTAGTTGGTCCATATCGCCTTTCTTCCAGTCTTGGGCCAGGTCCAGAATATGCACTTACAGAAGATGACCATCCACGTTCTCTTTTGTGCTCATCATGAATTGCCTCATTCCGCAGCCCACTAGAACTCGGTTCTCCCAAGTTCCATTCACTAGGACCTTGTCGTTCTTGGTCAACAGAATTTACAAAGGCACCAGTCATGTGACTAGGTGACAGTATAAAGTCTGCCAAACGGCTGTCTGCAGGATTTCGTAAACTATTCCAGCGAATTTGTGGATCTACAAAGGCATTACCTGATGTAGATCCATGATCAAAGTCCAATGTCTCAGGCAAGGAGCCAATCACACTCCTGTGCCCTTGCATAAGGATAACCACGATGACCCTTGTAAAATTATATAGAATCTACAGTTCTACTGATGCTGATAAGATAACCAAATGCAGAATGTTAGTTTCGACATCCAAAAAGCTCCTAATAAAACTGTAAGAGAACTTGAATATAGTACTAAATACTGAGATCAAGCAGCTCTACAAGCACAAATATCACAATGCCAAGAAGCTTCAATTTGACATGTTTCACAAATAGCACATGCCAATTCTGATGGGAACCCTCAATGTGAGAGCTCCGAACCTCTTTTCCCAGGAATTCAACCTACGATAGGATGCAACCACATCTACATAAATTTTACTTGACATGACCCATAAGATTTGCCAAGTTTACTTTCTCTACAAAGGACACAGATGGAACGTCCACAGATGTAGATGAACCTAATACAAAAATATATGAATATGCATAATCTTGCTAATGTACTGAAGAAAACCCAGTCAATTTATTTATTCAAGTTCAGCTTCAATCATCTGCTGGTAGGTGACTGAGTCAGGCATAACATAGGATCATATGCATGTCAGTAAGACATAAGATTGACAAATGCCGCATCGCCATAGCGAATGTATGGCTAGCAACTAGATCCAGTGAACATCAGAAACTTTGTATATACAACAAATGCATAAATCTCGAAGAATCAAAACCTAAACTCAAGCGAGCATGATAGAACAAGAAAACATTTAAATGAGTTGTAACAGAATCAGACAGGCTAACAGTCAAAACTGAGGTCGAAGAAAATCTACTCATCCCACAACCCAAAACAATAAATGAAGGAAAACTAGGAAATCAAACGAGTTGAAAAAAAAAACCAAGACAAAAAAAAAAGGGCAAAGCATACGGCCTGATAGTGCAAATATCAATTACTTCACTCCTCATCAAGGAAACAATAGGAAACTCGAAAAACAATACTAAAAGTTTTAACCTTTCAAGTTGTCACCGAACGTAAATGATGTAAAGATAGCAAAACCGGTGAACCACATCTTCAAAATGGGAAGGTAATATGGGATTTCCCTACCAAAAAGGGTCTCTGAAATTAAGCTACAGTCGAAATCCCAGAAAAAAAATCACCAAAAGACTCAAACTTTTTTGTTGATAACAAAAATAAAAAACGAGAAAGTTGAAAGTTGAAAGTCGATAACCAAATATAAGAGAAAAGAGAAAAGCTTTAACAAATTTAAACAAAGAGAAACACCTTCATCTGAAAACGTTTGTTTTGTTTCACAGCTTAAATCAAAACGAAAGGACAAAACGAGAAACGAATGAAGAACAGAAATGGAACAAAGTACTGCCCATAAGCTATACTCATCCCATCCCTAACCGATCCTTGAATATAAGGAGCTTACCCAACAAAGAAAAACAAGGAAAACCCGACCGATCTAGCAATTTTTACCAGAAATTAAAAGGGTCAGACTCCAACAACCTTAAGCAGAGGAAACAAGAAGCCTCTATGCGCTCTCTGATGATATTGTCTATATCTTTCTCGAGACAAGAAAGAGACTAAGCACGGCCTCTACTGGAATAACAAAGGTTAGGAGGAGGCGGAGAGAGGAGAGGCTCAGATGAGGAGGAGGAGGCTTGAAGGAGGATATAGGGATGTGAATTGCAAATACAATGTATATAGAAGGAGAAAGAAGATTTAAGGGAACAACAACCATTAATTTACTAAATAACCCACCAAGACCAAGAGAGAGAGATAAAGTGAGGAAAATACAGAATTTGTGTGCCAAAGCAAGAGAGAGGTTCCAACAAAAACTAGTAAGGAATATAAATGCTGAGAAACACTCAATTGGGACCAAGAACACCAATATCAACAACTAGGCAAAAGGGGTTTCTCTCCCCTGTTTTGGCCGCTCACCAAATGGCTCCTCTTGTTACGTAGACAGCAACCTTTTTAATTGTTTTCTTTTAGTTTACCCATGGAAACAAAGTAAAGTAAAACCCATAAACACAATAAAATAATGAAATATTAGACCAAGACCCATCTCCCAAAACAAGCCCCGCAACCACTCTTTGATTTGTTTCCATCTTCTTCACGCCAAGCACCTTCCTTTTTACCATCATCACATGCCTGATGCACCCCACTCTATATTTACCTTTTCTTCGTGTCTATATAAATATTGGTTGCTACTAGCTTAACTTTGCTTCGCTTAGCTTAGCTAGCTGTGTTTGAGTTGTTCTCATACATTTTGGCAAACGTGGCATAAGTACTCGGGTCCCACCTTGACGAGATGGAAGACACATAGATTTGTTACCAGTACCTAAAAATGGGATTGCTTTTGACCATCCATGAATGGGGTTGTCTCAATTCCATTCCTATGGAATAATATAATAAAAAAGGATTTTTGTTACCTTCACTCTATAAAACCAGAGATGTGGGTAAATGAGGAAGGTGGCTGTCGGCATCTTTGTTAATCGGCATTCGTATGTTTGTTGGGAACTGGCA
>JANQAP020000158.1:6424361-6435461 GCA_026874005.2 Erythroxylum coriaceum
GATAGCAGTAAATTTCCTTTTCTTCTCTCATCTTCTTTGTCTTCTCTGTTTTATTAATAACATAGCAATGGTATCAGAGCTAGTGAGTGGGTGAGAAGAGTAATTGTTGAATTTGTGAGATACCCAAATAAATTTGAGAGTGTTCATGTGGCCTACTTTCTACCTTGCCATATTACAGCAGCAACCAGCAAGTATTTATGACGTCCGAAAATTTCATGCAACCTGCGATTCCTTACTTCAATAGTCATTATGATCACTGGAGTATGTTGATGGAAAACTTCCTCAGGTCAAAGGAATACTGGGTTGTTGTTGTTTCTGGAGTAGTAGAACCAACCCCTGGTGTTCAATTGACGGAATCACAAAAAGTTGAATTCGAAGCACTAAAGTTGAAGGATCTCAAGGCCAGGAACTATCTTTTTCAGGCCATTGACATATCAATCTTGGAGACCATTATTTGTAAAGATACCTCTAAGGATATATGGGATGCCATGGAAAGAAAATATGAAAGAAATGAAAGAGCTAAACGAGAGATGTTGTAGGCACTTTGTAGAAGTTCGATACTTTTTGTATGAAGTCAGGAGAATCAATTGATGATTTCTTCTCAAGGCTGATGCCAATCATCAATAAGATGTAAATCCATGGAGAAAAGAAGGAGGATGTTATGACCATTGAAAAAATTCTTCGATTGTTGACAACAAGATATAATTTTATTGTTTTTTTAATTAAGGAGTCCAAAAATCTTAAACTCAAAATTGATGAACTTCAAAATTCATTGCAAGTTCAGGAGCGAAAGCTCATCAAGCATGATGAAAAGGACAAGCCTTACAAGCGGTAAGTAGCAATTGTTATTCATCACCCACCAACGATGATCAGAGAAGAGGAGGCAGAAGCAGCAAAGGGTGCAATAACCAGCAACAAAAAGTAGAAACAATTAAGGACCAAGAAGAGGCTAAGGAGGACATCATTTATGGAATAGATTTTATAAATATAGCCATTATCAGTTTGAATGTCAAACTAATTTGAATAAACAAGGAGGAGAAAAATCCAATTTTGTGAAAGAAGAAGAAGAAGGGTCTCATGAGGTGTCTCTTTTGATGGCGTGTAATGAGAAGGAAAAAACTCGTAAGAACATATGGTATTTAGACACTGGTTGTAGCAACCATATATGTGGGGAAAAGAAGGCATTTTCTGAGTTGGATGAAACTTTTCAAGACACTGTCAAGTTCGGTGACTATTCAATGGTCACTGTAATGGGGAAAGGAAAGGTACCTATCCAAACTCAGAGAAACCTAAACCACACTATTTCAAATGTTCTGTTTGTACCAGATGTAAAGACAAACTTACTTAGTTTGGGACAATTGCAAGAAAAAGGGGTATGAGTTTTGTATTAAGAATGGAGTATGTAGAATTTAAGATACCAAACTGGGGTTGATTGCTGAAGTTAAAATGAAAGAAAATAAAGTGCTCCCTCTTTGTCTTCATAATATCACCCATTAATACTTCTCGACAAAATTAAAGGATGTGGCATGGCTATGGCATTTTCGCTATGGTCACCTACGCTTCAGTGGATTGAAGACCTTGCTGTAGAAAATATGGTGATTGGTCTTCCTCTCTTTATAGCTCCATCTGAAGTGTGTGAAGGTTGTATTGTTAGCAAACAACAACGAGATCCCTTTCCGAAAAGTAAAGCTCGTAAAGCAAACAAGATACTAGAATTAGTACATTTAGATACTTATGGTATCAAATAGAAGTAAACGATATGTTATTACTTTTATTGATGATTATAGTTGGAAAGTTGGGGCATATTTTTTGTGGGAGAAATATGAAGCCTTGATAAAATTCAAAAATTATAAACACTTGTTGAGAAGGACACTAAAAGTTTCATACAAGTACTTCATACTGATCGAGGAGGAGAATATAACTCATATGAATTTGTAAAATTTTGTGAGAAACAGGGCATCAAACGATAGGTTACAACAGCTTATACACTTGAACAAAATGATGTTTATGAAAGAAAAACTGTACGATTGGTAATGAGTGGAGTTCTTAAGAGTTTCTAGCTTGAAACAGTCAGTTGGAGCGTTCATGTCTTAAATAGAAGTCCCACTCATGTTATTTAAAACATGACCCTTGAAGAAGCTGGAGTGGACGGAGACTTGCAGTAGACCACTTCAAAATTTTCGGAAGCATTAAATATGCTCACATTCCATATCAAAGGAGAAGGAAGTTAGACGAAAAGGGAGAAAAATACATCTTTCTTAGTGTTAGCAATCAGTTAAAGGCTTATAAAATGTATAATCCTATCACTAAGAAAATTGTTGTCAGTCGAGATGTTGTCTTTAATGAAGAGAAGTTTTGGCCTTGGAGCAATGATAATGTTGTCAAACAACAAATTCTAGCACACAATAGTGAAGAAGAAAATGGAGGTGACACACAGCAACTCCAACAACAACAAGAACCAGCAGTACTTGCTCCTGAAGGTCAATCAAATGAAACACATTCACTCCCTCACAACACAATAGCAGCTTCAAGAAACATTGATCAGCTCCAAGCTACGACAGCTTCACATTCTCAATTAATTAAAAGAAGGCCAACATAGATGTCAGACTATCAGGTACCTTGTATTAATGATTTTGAGGATCCACTCACACATTTTGCCTTGTTTTCGGATTGTAATCCAATAAGTTTTGAAGTTGTTATGAAAGAAGAGAAGTAGCAGAAGGCTATGGATGAGGAAATAGCACCCATTGAAAGAAATAATGCTTGGGAGTTGACTGATCTTCCAAAAGGGCAAAAGACTATTGGTGTGAAGTGGGTCTATAAGACGAAGTTGAATAAGAATGGAGAAGTTGACAAACACAAAGCACATCTTGTAACTAAAGGTACAAGCAAGAGTTCGGCATCGACTACACAGAAGTGTCTGCTTCAGTTGCAAGACATGACACAATTAGATTGTTTGCTGCGTTAGCAGTTTGTTGTTCATGGCCAATCTTCCAACTAGACATGAAGTCAGTATTTTTACATGGAGACTTGGAAGAAGAGGTAGTTATTGATTAACCTCCCGATTATGTGAAATCAGGTTGTGAGCACAAAGTTTATAAATTAAAAAAAGGCTCTATATGGACTAAAACAAGCCAACAAGAGCTTGGTATAGCCGTATAGATGCTTATTTTTTAAAGGAGGGTTTTAAAAGGTGTCCATATAAGCATACTCTTTATACAAAAATTGAAGATGGTGGAAAACTATTTATTGTATGTTTCTATGTAAATGATTTGATTTACACTAGAAATGATTGTGCCATGTTTGAAAATTTTAAGCAGTCCATGATGTGTGAGTTTGACATGTCTGATCTTGGGATGATGCATTATTTTCTTGGGATAGAGGTTGTGCAATCTGCTGCTGGAATTTTTCTCAGTCAAAAGAAGTATTTGGAGGAAATTTTGGATAGATTTGGTATGACAAACTGCAATGTTGTCACTACTCCAGCTGAAAAGGGATTGACGCTTGTGAAGAATACTCAAGGGAAAGGAGTTGATAGTACTCTTTACAAGCAGATTGTTGGAAGCTTGATGTACCTAACAACTACTCGACATGATATAATGCAAGCTATAAGTATGATTAGCAGGTATATGGAAAGTCCAAAAGAAATTCATCTTCTGGCTACAAAAAGGATTCTCCAATACTTATAAGGAACTATTAATTTTGGGCTATTCTATAAAATGGGTGAAAAATCTAATTTATTTGGATTTTGTGATGGTGATTATGTTGGAGACATAGATGACAGAAGAAGTACTTCCAACTATGCTGTTATTCTAAAAAGCAACCACTAGTTATTTTATCAACAACTAAAGATGAATTTGTAGCAACAGCATCCTGTGCATGTCAAGATTTTGGATTGAGGAATCTTTTAGAAGAGCTTTAGTTCAAGCAACAAGCACCCACTCAGATTTTTTCTAGCAACAGTTTGACAATTAAGCTCCCAAAGAATCCTATCTTTCATGGGAGATGCAAGCATTTAGATGTAAGATATCACTTCCTACATGATCTCTCAAAAGATGAAGTTATTAATATAATTTTCTATAAGAGTGAAGATCAAGTTGCCTACATTTTTAGGAAGCCCCTCAAATTAGCCAGCTTCTTGAAGTTGCAAAGGTTACTTGGAGTGCGCACTTTAGATGATCCAAATTTAGGGGAGGGCTCTACTGGTAGTTAAACTGAACATTTGAAATGTTTAGTTTAAAGGAGGTGATATTAGTCTTAATTGATTTGACCGAATCTTTAGGAGTAGTTAGTAGTGGAATAATATAGTCCATTTCTACAATTAGTTTGTTAATAAGTGGCTTTTCTATTTTCTAATTTCTTGCCTTGGTTGTTAACTTAAAGCTGGCATTTGTGTAGTGTATTTTGATTGAGAAATATAGTAGTAAATTTCCTTTTCTTCTCTCATCTTCTCTGTCTTATCAATAGCATAACAAGAAAAGTATCGATTATTGTTTTTTTTCTAATCGTCTCTCTTCTAATTATCTTTTCACTTAATGCCATTGGAAAAGAGTTACTGCAAGACCATATATTCAACAAATGGTTGGCAAAATAATTGGACATTTCCAATAGCATGATGGCGTCATGCTTCAGCCAAAAGTTAATACAAACGAAGCTGTTCAGAAAATTAGCAAAGGTTACAGAATGCTGTAAACCAGGTGCCTAAGTTATCCATTTCGGTGGAAAGACAGAACATAATTGTCTAGTGTTGTTGAAGCACAATTGTGGCAATATTGAAAAATGTTTTAAAATATATATTAAAAGTTAAATTGATAAGATAAAAATTTAAAGTTTAAAAAGTTTGACCAGTATTAGATCGTTGTAAAATTGACTAAAGATTAAATAATTTAAAATATGATTAAAAGAGATTGTGTTTACATATAAAATAATTTGAAAATTAATTAAAAAAGATTGTTAAATAAAAATTAACTTAGTTTATAAAAATTTATTAATTTATAAAAATTGACCGATTAATTAATAAATTAATCGATTTTTAACATCAAAAGTTATCATAGTAAATTAATTTAAAAAGTTAAAAACTGAAACAAAAAATTAAAAGATTCAAATTTTTTATAATTTAGCCGGTCAAACCGATTGAGTTTTTGATCATTCATATTTAAATTATAAAGCCAAAATTTTGTTCAGTTCAAATCTTCTTATCTTTACGGTGAAGTGAGATAGTGATAATTATTTTTAGATAGTTACTTGCATTTAGTCAGTTGATTCATTGGAGTCGTAAGCTATCCTTCCAACGGTTGTGTTATTTGGACAAGTCATAAATTACTTATTTCACTTTTATTTGTTCAGACATAACTCCTAAACGGTTGGACTTATAACTGTTAGTTTATGTCTTTTAAATAAATGAGGGTACATGGCATAATTCATCCCGTTACAAGGCCTCATCTGGTGATGTTAAGTGTAATAAATTAATAAAGTCTCTTATTTATGTTTTGCGTTAATTCATTCATATTCCAAAAATGTCCCTACAATGATGCCCGATATAACGTGCTTTGAGAAACTGTCCGTAAAGATATCGATGCTATAATAAAAAATTTAATAAAATTGTTAAAAAGATTTGTATTTAAATAAAAAATTATTAAATAAAAATTAATTAACTTATTTTAATTTATAAAAAATTAATTGATTATAGCGATTAATTAAATTATTAAAAAATTGATAGGTTTTAAATTTTTAAAATTCAAGATTAATTTAATTATTAATAATTATTAAGTATTACTTATCAAACCCTTTTGTTTTTTGAGAAATTATCAAAATTGCAACTATTAGGCCCTTTTTTTAAGACACGTATATTTCTTTGCTTTATTTGTCAGATTTTCTCCGGCACAATATGTAACTAAAAAGATCATAAGAGCATGTTGAACCCTTTTCATGAAGAAAAAAAAAAGATTATAAACAGCTACAGGAAGATCGCATCTTTTTAGTCGTCTTCCTCGAAGTCTTTCGGAAACTTGTTTAAATAAGGTTTTCCTGGAAACAGACCACTAGTGTTCCTGTCTGATGATGTACGGAGAGCTGTTTGCAATAGAAACAGCCAGTGGACATGTCACGTAGCCAGTCTTCTTGGTACACCAAGTCGGGGAAATTAAGCCGGGCAGATGGTCTTCGGAGACAGAAAATGGCGGAGTCGTAGGTTCTAGCGGCGGCGACAGGTGTGGAATAGGAAACGAGACAAATTCTTGACCTTTTTATTGGGCTCCTCAAACCATATGCACAAGGGAGAATTGTCAAACAGTCCAAAGAGTTGGTAGAGTGACAAGAAACTGTTATAGATTTTATGCTTGACATGACCAGCCCTCATCGGATGTTAGCTTGGCCCACGGACTGAATAGTGAGCTGTCGACTGCAGACATGGCACTGTCTCAGATGTCCATCCAAAATCATCAAAGTACCAAGTTGATATCGACCATTTAATCTTGAAGATATAATCTCGGCCGTTGAAATGCTCTTTTATTTCCCTCTTGAGAATCAAAGAGACTGTAGCTTTAAAACCCTCTCTCTAAACTCTTCTTTAGGTTCACTCTAGAGTTGAAGACATTAAGTTCTTCTGAGCATATAATGGTTTCTTCCTCCTTTGATCTGTACCTTCTTTTTGCTTCTAATTATTCTGGTTTTACAATTGAAAGCCGTTAGGTAGGATCTTAGGCCTTCGGGAGTTGTAGGAAACACAAGTGAAACACGAAGCATCGACGATTTTAAAGGTAAAATCTCCAACCACGATGCTTTTAGTTTTTATTATCAGTTGTTATTTGTTCTCAAGTGTGATGTGGTGTTTTCCTTTCCTTTTTTTTTCAGAATTGGGTTTGTATAATAGCGTTCCTATGGTCGGCAATGTTGGAAGCATTTTCATTTTTGATTCAGTCGTTGTTTAGTAATTGTTTCTTTTTAAAGGGATGTTTGCATTATTTAATTTTTTTAACAAAAATGATTGGAACTTCGAACGGTAAGCGATTTATTTAACAGTTATTGTATGTCATCTCAGTATGAATGTTTATTCACATGGTTGATTCTTTATTTTGTGTCTGTTATTTTTAGTTTTCTTAGTTTAATATGGTGTAGAAATTAGTATAGTTATACTTTTTTTAGGATTTGTTCATGTTTTTGTATTGACTAATTTAAGTTAGGCTTCATAAGTTTTGCGGCAATTTTCTCAAACAAACTAGTCTCATTTTATTCTTTTGATTCATTTGAAGGCTTGATGAGAGTAGATAAAAGTGTTTATAGGCCTGGGCCCATCTAGAAGTTTTATACCCGTATGTAGAGATTAAGATGGATTTCTGCGCTTAATCTCTTAACCACTTTCCTAGAGTTGATGGTATTAGTGTTATAAACAACAAGAGAAAACTTATTGATTGGACATAATTTGTACACATCCTAACAGCACGACCAATTTCCCCTAGCATCATCTTGTATTATTGATTTAGTTAATTAGAGATTCTACCATTTGGACCAGCTAAGTTTTCTAGTGTAATGACTAGTCACCTATTGATGTACAGCCACATATTCCTCAATTAATAACTGATTTGTCTATCTTATTAACACAACTAAGAATGCACTTAAGTTCTTTGAAACTTGATTAAAGGTTGCTCTAAAACTAGACGATTCACGTAGGTCTATATCCAGTACTCTGTTCAACCCCTAATATATGAGCCGAGATCAATCAAAATATACGTTCTTGATGTGCACGAAATATGCAAATATTTTCCTTAGAATTTTACTTAAAACTCTTTTGAATTGTATATATGCTCTACTTTAGTCATTTTTGTTCATTCTTTGATTGCTCAATGCATTAAGTTGGCTTCTTTACTCACTTAGTCCTTCCATTGAATCTTTGACATATTACTTCAATATTGATAAATTACTTTACTAATATCTCCAAATATTAAGATAACAGAAATAACATATTTTATTATCATCAAAATCATATATTAGAACCTCAGTTAGTCTAATACTTTATCCTCAATTTTAGCAGAAATAGAAGTTATCAAATTTTTTTTTTTTTGCTTGTACTTGTCTAAAAGTTTATTGAAGTATACATTAATGAAATTTTGGAACTATATCATCAGTCCTCTACTGTTTAGTGCTCATATTTTATCAATGATTTTCAGAAGAAAAGGGTAATGACACCAGATGGTTTGGTTTATCAATTTCCCTATGTAGACTTGATCTCTAGTCAAACATTGCATTTTATGCTGCGTTTTTCTGTTTTATGTTGATTGCAATCTGCCCACAATTAAGAAATATAATAAATACCCAACCATATCCCTAAAATCCATCCAAAACAATGAAAACACAAAGCTGTTTAAGGTAAGGAAGGGAAAGGAAAAGTGAATTTGGTAGAATTAAAAGGACGAGACCTAAGTGTTAACTGTGACCTTTTGTTCATGTTGAATAGAGACATTCTTTATAATAATTTCCTTATCAACAACTTCTCTCACCGACCAGCTGTTGTTTCTGTGTCTGTGATTGGTTGTTGAATACTCAGCTTCAAGTAGGTTTGTTATGTTATGTTTTATGGTTGTCCTTTTCAGGTACACAAGTCTTTATTACATCTCTCTTGCACTGTCTGACTTTTGTTTGGGCACTCAGTGAGTTAGTCAATCAGTCCAGCATTCTGTAGTTTTATTCAATTGGTTGGTTCTTTATTTACTAGTCAGATAATGTATTCCTCTCTTTGCTTTGGTTTCTTTTTTATGCAGATTGATTATCATGCAAGAGTTCTTCCTTGCTCCAAGTTTTCTGCTACGTATCTGCACTGTGTTTCTCATAATAATTAATTTTGTCATTTCACAAGTGCCCCTCGGTGCAAAAATTTTTGTTCATGATAACTCCTCATGGGTGTCCCCAAGTGGGGATTTTTCCTTTGGATTCTTCAACCATTCTGATCAGTCTAACCAGTTTGGTGTTGGGATTCGTTTCAGTTCTAAATCTATTTCTATTAGCAAGCAAATGTTGGTTTGGGTTGCTGGTGCTGATATCTCAGTCAGCGATAAGTCCTACTTCCACCTGTCTGACAATGGGGAACTTGTCTTGGTTGATACGTTGAAGGGTGTTATTGCATGGACTAGTAACACAAGTCAGTTAGGTGTTGTTGCGGCTCTTTTGCGCAATGATGGAAATCTTGTTCTCTTGAATGCTAAGAATGATGTGGTTTGGCAAAGCTTTGATCATCCCACTGACACACTTCTTCCAGGTCAGAGATTATTTGCTCATAAAACGCTTAGAGCTGCAAGCAAAAATTCTATATCAAGTTACTACACTCTTATCATGAATGCTTCAGGTGAATTACAACTAAGGTGGGAATCTACTGTCCTTTATTGGACAAGTGGAAATCCATCCACCTCAAATATCAGTGCTATTCTAACCTCTGGGGGGATTTTGCAACTTGTGGACCTTAATTTTAATCCTATTTGGTCAGTCTTTGGAGCAGATCACAATGACAGCATAGATTTTAGGTTCCTTAGACTGGATGTTGACGGTAATTTGAGGATATACTCATGGGTAAAGGATGCACAGCTGTGGACATCAGTTTGGCAAGCGGTTGAGAATCAGTGCAAAGTTTTTGCATTCTGTGGGCATCATGGGATTTGTACCTTCAATTCATCTGGTTTCCCTCAATGTGAATGTCCTTTAAAATCTACAGCTGATCCAAGTTCCAATTGTTTTCCGCAGGACTGCATGTCTAGTTTCAGTATGGTTACATATGAACACACATCTCTTTATGGAATTTATCCACCAAATGATTTGATCAACCGAACTAGTTTGCACCAATGTAGAAGCTTGTGCTTGAAGGACGAGGCGTGTAAAGCTGCAACATATACTAATGATGGAACTGCTCAGTGTCGAATAAAGACAACTCCTTACTATTCTGGGCATTCAGACTCGTCTTTGAGTTCTATATCCTTCATAAAGGTATGTTCGGACCCGTTTGCTGTTGATCCTAGCCTAGCAAGATCTTTACCAACAAAATCTCCAGTCAAACGTTCTAATATGTTGTGCATTCCTTGTTTGATCGGAGCAGCCTTATGCACACTTTTTGTGTTTATGATATTCCAGCTGATATTTGGCTTCTTTATCTATAGAAGATGGAAGTATGGACAGAAACAAACTGCATTGACTTACTTTTCTGCAAACACAAAGGATTTGATCATATTCTCCTTTGAAGAAATCAAGGGCATGACAAAGAATTTCAAATACCAAACTGGGCTGAAAATGTATAGGGGCAAACTTTCAGACCACCAGCTTGCAATAGTCACAAACATCGAAACAACCATAAGAGAAAAGAAGTTCATAGCATATGTTTCAAAGATTGGAAGCATTCATCACAAAAACCTGTTAAAGCTGCATGGGTATTGTTGTGAATTAGGTCACAGGATTTTGGTCTATGAATATGCTAGAAACGGTTCTTTGGAGAAATATATACAAGAGGATGAGTTGGGTAAGAGATTGACTTGGACTCGGAGGGTTAACATTTGTTTAAGTGTGGCAAGGGCTTTATGTTACTTACACATAAGATGCAGGGAATTTATGAGCCATGGGAATTTGAAATGTGAGAACATTGTTTTGGATAAGAATTTCGAGGCCAAGGTGAGTGAATTCTGGTTGGGTGTATTACAAGGTGAGGGGTCATTGGGTGGACAAAAAGATGTTGAGGATTTCGGCAAGATTGTGCTAATGTTGGTTACTGGCAGTCAAAACTTGGAGGATGTTTGTAGGTGGGCATATGAGAAATGGAATGAAGGACACCCAGACATGGTGGTTGATAAAAGAATTGAGGATAAGGTGAACTTAGATGAGCTAGAGAGAGTATTGAGAATCGCATTCTGGTGCCTTCAAATTGATGAGCATGCAAGACCTTTAATGGGAGAGGTGGTGCAGGTCCTGGAGGGTACTCTAACTGTTGATTTGCCACCACCTCCTTTTGACTGCAGGAGGTTTCTTGCAAGGAGTTAGTTGAGGCTAGCTTGTAACATATGACGAGCTAAAAGCCTGAAGATTTTGATTTAATTGTCTGTGTTAATCCATTCATAATTGTGTAGATTA
>JANQAP020000158.1:6570857-6584599 GCA_026874005.2 Erythroxylum coriaceum
TAACATTGCAAAAATTAGTTATAAAAATTTTAAATAATTTTATCAATATAATAATGTGATATATGGAGTAGTACGAAATTTGAATTAGAAGTTACCCAATTCATACAGTCATAGAACCAGAACAGTAACAGTCCACATTTAATAGCATGCAACTTGACCCCTAAGTAGTAGATATGCTGTTTGACAAATTATTACAGATACAACAATAAAAAAACTTTAAAGTTGAGTTCAGTTGATTGACTCGCTAACTCACAATGATATAATTATTTATTTGGATTCCAAGTAATATAATAGTCGGTAAAGGTAAATGAGTCCTTGATGTCTGGATTTCCTATAAGGATCCTTGCATGTTCGAACGCACCAATTGGAACAGTAACAGTTGTTCCCTCAAGTGTAGGGTTTTTCACACCCTCTTGCAACAACTTTTCCACTATAGCTAAATTTGTAGAGGATACAGTGAATAAGTCGCTAGATTTAGTACCTAAAACACAATAAGTATAGAAGTTAGATATTGTCATATTAGTAAACCGTTAAATGAACTGAAATTGGAGTGACATGTATACGTGCAAGAGTAGAAGAAGTATTTAGAATTGATGAATTTTCCAAAACAACCGATTTTTCCAATCCTTTACGAACTGTTGTGACATCGGTCCCGCCTCTATGGCTATATATGTCATCTTCCAGACTAAAGGAAGCTTAAAACAACATGTAGTATAAATCATCAAATGTGAATATATATATATATATATATATATATATATAATAGCTTCATAAAAGGAAATGAGATGTATATAATAAGGAAAGTGACGTTATTCAGATGATACTAAACACCTTAAAGTAGAAGATCGACCATGGAAGGTAAACAATGATTAGTATATGAAGTGGAGATTTTTTCTGCAATGTTGGTTTTCTCAGTAGGGACAATTTTTTCACATTCCTTCCAACGGAATAAATTAGGGCCATCCGGAACTAGTCTCCATGTCGATATTTCTTCATTAATGCCAAGTAGGATGCATTCAGATAAGTTCCTCAGTAGGCAAAATCCATAAGCAACTTGAGAAGATTTAATAATAGTGAGGTCAACTAAACCGATTCGACTCCGAAAACTAGCTGAGCAAAATCCAAACTCTCTAATGACAATGTACAAATAACATAACACAAAGAAATCAAACAATAAATACAAAACATAAAGAAATCAACTTTAGCACCGCAAAAAACACCCTATGTATAGATCTACACAAAGAATGTCTAGATCTACCCTAGAAGGATAAAAATCACAACTTTTCTATTTAACAATGGTAAAATACTTGTTTTCTTTCTCCTGTTGTCTCGAGAGCCAAATGAAAATATCACAGGCAAATAGGAGAAAATCAATCAAAGAGATACTAAAACTTGTGACAAACTAAGATTGACAAACAAAGAGCCGATATAGTCAGTAAAAGATGTAGAAATGAAGACCATAAGTGAAAATACAACAGATAGTAAAAAAGAAATGACAGGATTACAAACCGTGTTTTGATCAAGTCAATGGCTTTGATAGGTGGGTAAGACGTCGGAGATCATTGGTTTTGAAAAGACTTGACGGAGACTACAGATGAAGAACTGATTGAAAATAAAGGTAAAGCTTTTTGAAGAACAATAAAGAAGTAAAGAAAATGCTAGGGTTTTGCGACATTTTCTAAAACTCATAGCAAAATTATACTTTTAGGCGACGAAAATAGCCATCGTCAGAAAAGGTAAAACAAAAATTTTTTTGACAATTTAACATATTGGTAGCAAAATGTTGTACATTTTGTGACGTTATAGTTGTTCCGTAGCCAAAGCGTGGCAATTTACGACGAATATTTGTTTCGTCGCAAAAAGTGGGAGATCAGAATAATATAACTACGCCGTTTTTCGCGTTGTTCCAAACGTATTGGAGATGGTTATCATTTATCGTAGCTAAAGGTTTTGCATTTTACGATGAATCTTGTTTTCATCGCTGAATGTTACAACGGTAAAAAAAATTAGGTGGGACGACGTCGTTTGTGGAGTAAAAATCAAACTCGCAGCCCTTCCCCCTCCCTCTTCGTCGTTTCTGCGTTTTCTCTCAAACAACTAAATATTCTCCCTCATTTCTTCAATCCCCCTTCTGCTATTCTTCTCGATTTTCTGTTCTTATCTTCCCCTCATCTATCATCTCGTGGAGTTAAGCTCAACCTGATAAGTTTTCTTTCATTTGTTGTGGGTTTGTTTTTTAATGTCTTAAAGATACCGAATCTAAAATTGTTGTGGTTTCTTTGATTTCTTGAGTTGCTTGCGTAGATTGAACTATGAAATGTTGGGTTTCTGTTAAATTGTGTGAATGATGGTGAAGAAAGGGAACAGAATGAATGAATAGTTAAAGAAACATGTGTTTTATGTTTTGTTTACAACGTGTTCGTTGAAAGTCCTGTTCCAACATTCTGTTTCATTTTTTGTCCGAAATTTGATTTGTTTTGACATTTAATCTGTTTATGTTCAGGAAAGATGATCGATTATGATAAGGACAAAAAAGAAAGTGAAAAATTATTGAAAACATTACTCTATGTATTTACTTTGTTTTCAATCCTTAAGACATCACTCTGTAAACTATTTCTAATCTCTAATCTCTAAGATGAATTCATTTTTATTTTGTAAGCTTTAGATAAAATCAGAAACTCCTAGTAGGCTTCTAACTCAAATCCATATCAAAAAAGGAAGGGAAATTGTGAATTGTGAATTGGCCATGATAAGAACATCAAAGGTTCAAGAAAAAGAGATAGTGACATTTCAGATGGAAAATGGATGTCAAATCTCATATCGAAAGATAGATGAGAAGTGAAAGTCAATATAAACCCAATGAAAAAGACTACTAATCAACTCTTACCTAGTTATTTTCGAGCTTAAACCCGAATTAGAATTGTTGATGGGTTTCACTTTAAATTTAGGACATTATAACAATTTTTCATGAACACGATGAATGAATATCTATGATCATCAATATTATAACAACAAAAATCTTATTTTAATAAAATAAAATTTTTCTTTAATAATAATCACTAACGACCACTAAATAATGATCATGTAATTGTTCAAAAATTGTGTAAATTATTAGTTAGGTTAATCAATATTAACAAGTTAGATACTGAGAGTAATATAGAATTACTAATTTTAATAATATATTCATATATGTGTGACTTGGTAAGAAATTGTCAAATTTTTTTACCAAAGATTGAAATAATGGAGGACCAATTGTTTGTGTATCATTAAACTATAATATTAAATGGATTACCATACATTTAATATTATAGAGTTATATGGTTAGTAGCTTCAGTGTCTGGATACTAAGTTTAAGCCTGCAAAATTAGTATACGAGAATGTATAGTTGGCACAAGCATCAAAGAATGATCAGGTGTTGTATATGAAGGAGGTATCATAGTGGGAATCGAGTCCATAAGAGCAATAATATTATAACCTGAGTACCAAGTTACATCAGCTTGAGCTGAAGAATGAAATTTTTGCCTTGATGTATACCTTTTTTGACAATTCAATGTAGTATGGTTATGATAGCCACGATTTTGACATTTACATTTTTTATTGGAGTTGCAAAATTTTGTTCATTGATAAGAAAGGCTTCTCGGCATGAGAGAACTTGGTGCTTAAGAACAACGGGCGAGATTTGCCGCAGGTGTTTTTTGATAGCTTTGTAATAGAATGTCTTGAGACAAAAATTGACCATATAACTCAGCAAAAGGTATTGGTTCTTACTGTAAATTGAGACATAAAATTATAGGATAAAAAAACAAACCAATATTGGGATATATTATCACATTAAATTTAGTGTCATGCAATAGATGACCTGCAGTAGCTAGTTCATCAGTTAAGGCTTGCCACCCAAATCATCTTGTCCGTCTGGTTTCTAAGTTGCACACCATTCACGTAATGTTTAAGTACATGGCTAAATCTACATGTACTCAAACGTGCTCTCTCCCGAAATATTCATGCCACCGTAGCTTCCTTAGGTATTCGGTTCCTAAAAGCTAATAAATCAGGCCGCGATCATAAGGGACTGAATTCATTCCAATTATTAAACCAAAAACAAGTCACCTCTACATTTTAATCACAGGATAAATGGTGTCTTGGAGCATCAACAAACTTTTAAAAAGCCAGGAATGTTAATGCCTCGCTTGAAGTTCATACATTGGTAAACTTGATGGTTACATTCATATTGCATCAGTTTGTATTAGTTGTTACGGTTCATGCATTACATGTTTTTCATTAATCTTTGGTTTTTGATTGATTCGTAAATAATAACACACTAGTTGTTAATGTGTCTCTCCTTTTCGATCAGGACTAAAAATTAAACAAACCTGAAGCAATAAGCACTATCAACCAATATTATCTACTTGACCGTAGAATCCAAAGTTCATGGATTACTGTAACCTAAAACTAATTTTAGATATTTCTCTATATATTTCAGTGATCATTGAATTTTATAAGTCTATTATTAAGTTCTATATGCTATTCGTTAATACTTTCTTTTATATTACTGCCCTTAAAATATATTTAACGACAAAGATTTATTTCTAACATCAGTTTAAGTAAACCATGTATTTTTTCAAGATCTGGAAATAAAATTTATTTGATGACAAGGATAATTTAGATAAGTAATTAAATTAAGTAAACTTTATAGAAATTTAAATATGAAACATATATTTGTTAAGAATATTTTCTTTTTTCAACTTAATCAAAATGTTTGTAAGTGTTGAACCCGATGAAAATTTTAAAATTTTCGTAACCGATTAAAATTAAAATTTTGAGAAAATTATTGAATTTCCAAAGTTTAATTCGTAAATCCTAATTTTCTCTTATTAAGAATTGAAAATTTTCTCTTATTAAAACTTAAAATTTCAAAGCTATGGCACATTAATTATTTAATCTTTTGATTTTGTCGTGTTTTCCTTATAGTTCCGTTCAATTGCAGTAAGGCACCTGTATATTAAATGGTTTATAAGTAGCAAGAATCAACTATTCAAATGATTAGTTCTAGTCATTTTGGTAATGGTTGACTTAAGCTCAATTATTGTTAATAGACTCTACACTCTACCCTTATTAAAAATTCTAACATGGTATCAGAGAAGGTTTGGCCCGGATTATTAATTTCTCAGTTGTCCGTCTGGATGTCCAATCCCAGCGGCCTGGTCCGATTACCACTGCGTTTATTTCAAGTGACAACTAGATGTTCAGTCCTAGTTGCACTTGAGGGGGAGTGTTAGAAAATCTCATATTGATTAAACATGAAAATATTAAAGGGTTTATAAATGGTAAGGGTCAACTATTCAAATGACTAGTTCTAGTCATTTTGGCAATAGTTGACTCAATCTCAATTATTGTTAATGGACTCTACACTCTACCTTTATTAAAAATTCTAACATGGTATCAGAGAAAGTTTGATCCGAATTGTTAATTTCTCGGTTGTCCGTCTGGATGTCCAATTCCAATAGCCGGTCCGGTTATCATTGCGTTTATTACAAGTGACAACTGAATGTTCAGTCGTAGTTGCATTTGAGGGGAAGTATTAGAAAATCTAATATTGATTAAACATGAAAATATTCATGGGTTTATAAGTGGTAAGAATCAACTATCCAAATGACTAGTTCTAATCATTTTGGCAATAATTGACCTAAGCTCAATTCTTGTTAATGAACTCTACATTCTACTCTTATTAAAAATTCTAACACTTTATTCTTCAAAGCTTCTGAACCTTACTGACCAGTTTGTGTAATTTTCATTATCAAATCTACTTGCTCGCTCTAGTGGTCTTCACTTCTAGCTTAGTATTTCTT
Organism: Erythroxylum coriaceum; assembly: GCA_026874005.2. Taxonomy (NCBI): domain Eukaryota; kingdom Viridiplantae; phylum Streptophyta; class Magnoliopsida; order Malpighiales; family Erythroxylaceae; genus Erythroxylum; species Erythroxylum coriaceum. The sequence continues at coordinate 6,576,704 of JANQAP020000158.1, forward strand.
TTAGCCCAGCTATCATCCTAACATCCCTCAAACAAGAGTTTCTTATTGCACGGTGCTGTTTGTCCATGTAGGTCCTATTTTACGAGATCTTTGAATGAATTCATTAGGCCATAATTCTATGTATTGTTGTATAACCTCTTGACGTGCACAAAATTGGACGTTCTCATCTAATCTCAATTATTGAAAGCTAAAAAAAGTCAAGGATTACATCTTTCGTGTAGTAAGTTTCTAGTTTCTGGCAAAAATTTCTGCATTTGTGACTCTTTCTCTTGGTTATATTGTTCTCTAATTAAAGAAAAACAAAGTAACAAAGATATCTCTGCAAGTTCCTAGTTCTTGCACACTCGGTTATCTTCTTCCATCTGTAATTAAGGATGTGCCATTGGAACCATTGCATGCTTACTTAATATCCATTTAAGTCAATGTCTCCTTCAACAAAATGCAATATCGAAAGACTTGTTGCTACGAACGAGAACCTGGGATTCCCTTGTGAATCATAATTAAGTAATTTGGACCACTTAGATACAGCAAGATACTTGATGTTGCATTTCTTAAGGCCCGGAAGGAACTGTGGTCAGACTCGACTGAATCTTTTGACTTTTTTTTGTCCTTTCGAAATGCATGTTCTTAATTTTGATGACAATTTTTAGGCATTGTGATATAGCTCAAGATTTCGCAAGCTTCAATATATTGCTGAACTAGATAAAAAGTAGTTGATTTGAAAGTAACTATATAAAATTGGATTCAATAGTTCAGTTAGAATTTTAATTCTTAATCTCATTAAAATCTCATTTCTATAGTTAAGTGTTACTATAAGTCATTACAACACAGGACTATTAGTTATTCAATAGTTAAATAATGATAAGTGGATGTTTATAATTTTTCTATTGTTTATAATTGTTTTCCATGGATGAAGCTGACTTTTCATTATTCGTTAAAAGTTCAAAAGATAGAATCTCGCATTTGATAAGGCATGTAATGTGTATAATAAAAGAATAACGATAATATGTAATATTTTAAAAACCTAACAGGAAGTTAAACCAATAAAACAAAATGTTTAAGGTTTAAAAGGTTCAACTGATATTAGATCATCATAAAATCAGTTAAAGATTAAATAAATTTGAAATTTTAAGTATATAATTGAAAGAGATTGTCCTTAATTTTCGAAGAATTTGAAGTTTAATTGAAAAGGAGATTGTTAAATGAAAATTAATTGATTTATTTTAGTTAATAAGAACTTATTAGTTTATCAAAATTGACCAATAAATTAATAAATTGATCGATTTTTAACAACAAGAGTTATTAAAATAAATCAAAATGGAAAGTTAAATATTAAATTAAAAGTTGAACGGTTCAAGATTTTTACAATTGAACTGGTTGAGTTTTTTAATTATTGATAATATGAGGTCAAATGTTTTTTACATTTAATCTATGAAAAGCTCATATCATCACTATTTGTGATCTTAAACAATTTAAACATTTGTTTGCAAGAAAAATCACTAATCATGAATAGCTACCCTTAATTATGAATTACATCAACTTCAAAATGTTTGTCAAGTTGAAGAATTTAATATCTTATTTTGAAAATATTATGAAGTAAATCTTCATAATTTTTTATGTATAAAACAGTTTGACATTGAAGATGTTGGCAATCATATCACTTATGTAGACATATAAAAGTTAAGAGAAGCATTATATGGTTGTGACTTCACATTATATTAACAATAATTGAATTTAATGTATGTTGATCTTCATTTTGTTTGTAAATAATAGGTTTATTTATGTTTCACAAGTGATAGGTTAATTAGTGTATTAGTTGATTGTTTGATGGATTAGAATATTGACACAAAATTATCAATGGTAACTTTGGATGCTAATGCAGCACAAACTCGGACGGAATTGAAAAGCATTGATTGGGCTCACTGGGAAAAAGAAAGGCCCAACATGGAGTTTGGTATTATTTGGACATGCAGCAGATCTATCGTCAGGATGACAGAGATTGACCCGTGAGAACAAGAAGCTCAACTTTCTACTTGAATGCAAGAGGGGACCAGGTGCTTCTATCTGGAGCAAACCAGAAACAGACCTATTCGAACTTAATTTTCAATCGGGAAGGATTGATTGTCAATTTTTCATACCAAAAATTGGCCCACCCAGACTTTAAAACACAGCGGCGTAGGCCCTAATAAATGCAACATCAAATTGGATTCAAACGCATTTGAAAATGAGATAAAGTCAGCCAGTCAGGTGCTGGTTCGTTTTGACTTTTCTTTTAAACAGCAAGTGGGTTGGGTCACTTCCGAAGCCAATATAAAGGAGGCAATAATTGTCGAAATGCTATCAGACAACCCATCCACGCAAGTCTTCTCACCACCATATCCACTGAGCATCTCTCGGTTACGTGAGGCAAAGAGTCAACTATCCTATTAAAAAGCAAAATCCTTAAATGAAGAAATCAAATATTCTCTTCTTCCCATTTGACTACCCATTGTTTCTCCTATTAAAGAATACGCATCATAACATGAGTGGAAATCGGAACAACTTAAAAGTGGGGCGCACCATCTTAAAAGAAGAGATACCAATTAAGATATTATTATGTATAAGAAATGAAAACCTCACCACTTGCACCAAATCCACAATCTCTCTACTATATTTCCGCTTTTCTTTTAAAATCATTTCTAAGCAAGGTCTTCGATGACAAAAATAAAGGAATCATATATTTAACCACTAGCCCCACGTTCGTTGACTATCTGAGCATCACCAACCATGTCGTGAACGGTGTGATTGAGTTTGGAACTTGAAAGAACTTCTTCGCATACCCTTTGATGAGTTGGCTAAGATGATTCCAGTACTGGAGGTGCAGGGGCATCGGTGATTGAGAGGGAGTGATTGTGATCGTCCTCATAAGTCACGATAAGCATCATTGAATCATCCAGAGCACGTTCCACATGCTTGCGAGCAGGGCAACCCCTCACACTACTGCATTTGTAATAGCCCCTGACGAATGGAAATGGAAGCTAAGTATATATGATACAGCAAAATTCCCAATTCCAGTTATCAAACAGATCAAAAAGATCCGAAAAGCACAGTGAAATGAACAGGAAAAAATGCCTTAGTGGATTAATGTGATGAAAGTCAGTAGAAGCTATTTCAAAAGTACCTTGGATGAGGAGAACCTTTAATTGGTTTCTGACCATACTTTCTCCAGGAGAACTCATCAGGTGGAATATCAGCCATCTTGCTACTGATTGCAGGGACTTTTACAACCCTTTTGATTCTTGACTTCCTGCTAATTCAAGAAATAAAATAACATACTTCAAAACAAACAAAATGACCTTCTGGATAGAGTTACAAATTAAATCTAAAAAATTTTGACTGTTGTTTTTAATCTGAAGGACCAACCTTTTTTTAGAGCAATGGCATCGATCCAAAGAAGAGCCGCACTTAAGAGCAGCATCATCCACGGAACTACACTTTCTTTTAACCGACGAAGTGGAGAGAGGAGGTCTACGAGCAGAAGAGACAGGTAGGGGATGGGCAAACTGAAACCCAGAAGACATAGAACGTTGTACACCCGTTTCCCCTGTTAGGGAAGACATAAAAGAGGTAGCAGCAGAAATTGAAGGGGAGCTGGAAATTTTGATACTAGAGGGTCTTTCAATTTTCTCAGAAAGACCTTTTTTGGCCACGAAAGGAGCAGCCTTTTGCAGGTGGCTGTTGTGGGGCAGAGGAGGGAGACCATGTACAGGTGTCGGATGATACACCCTAAGGGCAGATGCTTGCTCGTTGGGCTTGGAGTTACCTACTTGAGCAGAACATCTCTGCGGCTTAATTTCCAATTTCTCCTTCTGCTGCTCTTCTTGTGGTTGTTGATGAGGAGAAGCTGCAGGGGCTCTCCTAAAGCGAGCGTGGCCAGTTCTTGTAGTGCGACCAAGCAAAGAAATTACCTTTTTGAAGCTATTAACAGCCGCATCAGTGAAATCCTCGATGTTATCCGACCTAGGATTGGTGTTCGAAGAAGCATAGTCTTGGTAACATTGGTTTTGCTGTTTGAGCAATTTTATGACCTCCTCAACGCTCTGGATCCCAGCTGATGCAGCTTCTCTAACAGCATTATCTTGCACTTGCGCTGGGAAACTTTCACCAGAATATCCCATCATAAGCTCCACAGCCATGTCTCTACCACCATAAAAGATTCAATTTTCACTTAAAGACGCAAAAAATTTGTACTAGAGGGCGTCTGATATAAAGCGCTGCCTCTTTGACCATTAAAAAGAAAAAGAAAGCGCTAGCTCTTTGACCCTTAAAAAGAAAAAGAAAGCGCTAGCTGTAGATATGGAATAGATTCATTAGACAGGACTTAGAACAAAAGAAAACGGAGGAGAGAAGGAAACGCTAACAAAAGAAAAAAATGTGAAGGACAGATGTGAAAGTCTGAAGATAAAGGCAAAGGCGAGAGGAGAGGAGGGGAGGGGATAGGATTCGGAGTCAAACCGATGCCCTCTCCCAAAATGCCAAAAAAGCCAAGTAGCGTCAGTGACCTGTCGAATCCGTACGATCAAATGGTTTTCAGCCAGGTGGCTGGTTCGTCAGTACATTGACCGCTTCTATTGAAGTGGGGCCCGTTCCAAGTAGAGGTATCGAGTCGGAGACAGAGTAAAAATAGATAGATAAGGTCAAAAGCTTGCAAAACGAGCCGTAGGATTCATGACTCGGTAAAATCGGAGGGAGAGAGAGTTTAAAAAGTCTGGTTGCAGACACTGTGGTAGAGTTGACCTTTACAGCTTTTCTTGAGTTCTGTTTTTGGTGGGGCCCATGTAGGTTCGGCTTTAACCGGTCACCGGAAGCAACGTCAAAGTCTCAAGTCTCAACCTTTAAGTCAAATCCCGTGTGGATTCTTTCTTCTTCTTCTTTGAAATATGTGATGAGGTGGCCTATGCTCCTCCGGATCACGTCATAGGATTTGTTTATGAGCAGTTGATTTCCACAAGTTTGAAATATTTGATGCCTTGCCTTCTACTTTTGGCATCGGAACTGGGCCCAATGCGTGGCCAATGCTTCCTCGTCGCGCTTCTCACAATGGAGTGGACTTTTGAGAAGCTTCTTTAATGCGCTCCAAAAGAATAACGTAGACTTCATAATAGTTCAGTATTGTTGTGACCCGTGACCAGCAGTTTAGTCAAATCCCCGTGAAACTAAACGACAAACAGTTTTTATATGGCCGTAAGACATCGTCAACTGTTAGATTTGCGAAACCTAGTAATTAATGGGTTAGGTCCTGCATTCGGCATGGATTAATATTATTCTTAATTAATCCATTTTCGTTGCCAATCCTCAAATCTAACTAGGGCAAGGTCCTGGAATAGATATAAGAGCTCGCGTGGAGATGGGAAACAATGATGACAGAGACAAAGGCACGGTAAATGCCTTGCTTGAAACCTTTGACATCTCTTTATAATTTTCTTTGGAACGAAATATAGTATTAGAAGCAATTGATTATGGTACTTGAAATTATTATATAAGTTCCTGATAATAAATATTACGACTTTCCAATATGATTTTTAAAAAATTAATATAAGCTTGAAAGACAAACAAAAACTATCGCCCCTTTCAGCAATAGAGTTAAGTGAAACCTTAAGAAGATGATTGATTCTTTAATAGCTATATGCTGCTTGTTTACAAACAGGCACATGCATGAACAATAGAACAACTTGAAATTGGAAAATTTTCGTTGCCATATACGTTAACATGAGCTGAAAAGACCAAATAATTAAAGAGAGGGAAAGCTGTACATGAACTGTCATGGTGCATTTATCTTCCATGCCACTCGCCTAAATTTCCTCTATGCACACCGAGCGAAGAAAGCGTGAACATATTCAATACGTAAGTCAACCTCTGAATTGCGGGAATTCCACGAAAACTACGAAACGCGTTTAGCTTCCAGAGAAGAACAGAAATACGATTAATACATAGTGAGAATAGACAATGAATCAATCTACGATTTACAATCAGGTCAGGTTCCCAAACTACGAAGAACCACAATAGTAGGTAATTCCAGAACATGAGAGTCATCTTGAAAAATCCGTATCACATTTTGCTTCTAGTTGTGCCATAATTAGAGGAGAAGATTGTGTTAATGAATAATTATAGGACAATATGCCCTTACCAGGCTATTGATTTTTAGAAACAAAGAATGCCTCATTAATTTTGAAAACAAGATTTACTTTGATTATTTTTCTTCAATTAAAAATATTTCATTATCTATCTTAAACAGATTATTTTCTAAATGTGTATAAATTTGAGCTTAATATATTATCTTTATGTCAACAATTATGTCATATCCCTTGAGTAATGAAATCTTTAAATAAATAAAATATGAAGAGAATGTTTGGTTTCACTTCTACTATTATGTTGTATTATTTGATTTTTCGTTTTTTATTTTAAATATTAAATAAAGTCTTGAGATAAATTAATTTTATGAATTAATTAAGTCAATTTTATTTTAATCTCTTATTTAAAATTTATTAATAAATAACAATAATTTGTTACATTTTATTAAAATAAATAAGTAAATAAATCAAAATTTGTAAAGATTTATTTATAAATTAATATTAACTTGTTAATATATGTAGCCAATAAAAATAATGTTAATTGAAATTTCTGTATTTAATATATATTTATTTTTAAGATATTTATTAAATAATAATTAAATTTAAAGTATTTTAAATTCATATATAAATTTCATATTAATTTAACTTTTAAATATAAAAAATCAAAAATTAGATTATACTAGTCATGATTCTTGTTTACAATTAATTTTAAATAATTCAATAATATATATTTAGTTTATAATAAATCATATTATAATAAAAACGATAATAGAGAATAAGAATAAAATTTTAATAGTTTTTATGTTATAAGAATAGAAAAATAGAAAACAGATATTCAAACAAATAGGTTATAACAAAAGTGCAAAATGGAAAACAAAATCAAACACAACAACATTCTACTAGAAGTCCCCTAAACGCAAGTTCTGAAGAGTTCTAAAAATATACGGTCTTATTCTTAAATGATAGAAACTCAAACGGAATTTAACCCGTAGGAAAATAATGTCGGCACACATTACATGAATAAGGAGCGAGTCGGCGACGCCGAGAAAGGAATAGTACGGATGTAGGTTTTGTTAATTAGAGCTAGCGGATGAGATTTTCTGTGTCACCAATCCTGTTTTTATCATGTACCACTCTATTCTAATCATCTATTTATGTGAGAGTTGTGTGTCACCAACTCTGATTTTATCATGTGCCACTCCATTCTAACCATCCATTTACGTGGGAGTTGAGAGCTAGGCACTAAATAGATAACTCATGGCATGAAGCTCTTGATGAGATTTCGGCTATTTTTGATTGAGAATTTATTAAAAGAATAGAAAGAATTATTTAGGAGGAGAGTTTATAATAGAATATAATGAATAAGATAGAAGATGAAAATTTCATATTACATCTTATTTCATCCTACATGTAAAAATAAAAAAGTTTCAATTTAGAAAATTTAAGATGGAATATAAAATGATAGATAATTTTATACAATAATACATTATAAATTTTTTATTCAAACAATACTTTACTATATTATATTATAAATCTCTTACAAATAATAATTTTTTAATATCACTTCTATTTACGTTTTATTTTATTATAAAACATTTTATTCTATTTTATTTTATTACGTCGCATTAAAAATCTTACCTTCAATCAAAAGTAGCTTGACGGTCTTTCAAAACTTCTATCCTGTGTAGGGCCACCGTATCCATGGAAACGACCTACAAATTATGAAATTAATACAGCATTTATATTGTTTTTTTCATATAAAACAAATTAATCAAATATTTGCATT